>JAUZND010076879.1:0-38367 GCA_034780555.1 Coelogynopora nodosa | reverse complement strand
TATATTACATTATAATTAATAATTCTATTATTAATGTATGGTTGCCTTATTTATTCATTGTTCAACGTATAACGTGTATATTTTTCATAGATTTAATTTTTTAAATAATTATTTTATTTTTACATAGTTCAATGTTTCAAGTACGTAAAAAATAACATTACAATGTTGAGGAAATTTATTTGAATAAGTTGAATAAGTTATACTTTCATTTCAATCCGAAAATTATCATTAGAGAAATCTTTATAAACAATCATTATTGAACCATAAACGCCTACTGTCCTCACATATAATAACTGCAATAAATTTAAATTTTTAAATTTTTATGTTACGCAATTTTTTAATAAATTTATTGTCTATTGATAATACATACATATATTTATGTAAACTATATTCTATTGACTATAATCGTTAATTTTATTATTTTAATCAATGATCAATCTAATAATTTATAATCAGATACTAACTATATCAATAATTACAGAAATTGTACAAAAATATTGTACTTGTTATTAATATGTATACTTCAAATGTCATTATAATAGAATTATAGCACTTAATTATTAATACAAATGTGACTGTCGAAGAGGTCTGATAACAAAGCATTCAATATCATGTTCAATAAATACAAAATTATATAACACAATATGTTTAATAAATTTATATTATTTATCTTACCATCGCAATAGATAAAATCTATAGATTTCTAATTTTTTAATCAATTTGTATGTCTGTAATAAAATTTATATATACTTTAATTTTCTCAATTTCTTTAAATACTAATTTTACATTATGTATGTAAGATCTGTCCAAAATTGTAAAAGTTACAACTTTAATTTATAGAAATGACAGAAGAGAAAAGAGGTTTCCTGTCGAGTTTTCTTCAAGGTATTCTCAGCGATGATAAACGAGGTATGTGTCGCAAATATTAAAAGTTGGAATTATATTATTATGTTTACTTAAAATATCATGATAGCTTTTTTATTATTTTTACATTTAGAGAACACGGAAATATTATAATAAAGCTTATGTTTACAAATTTTATATAGTTATTTGTTATATATATTTTGTTACATATTACGTGTATGCAAAGTTATATTTTACATTATTATGTATTATAATTATATTATACTATAATAAAATAATTCTATTATAAATGTATGCCAGACTTACATTTTCATATTTCAATGTATTATGTGGGCGATTTTTATCAATTAAATTCATCATTTTAAAAAATATTTATAGAATTGAATGTTTCACGTGCGTAAAAAATAACTTTGAAATGTTCAGGAAATAACTATGAAAATAAATTTATTACAATTAATTTCAAAACGAAAATTATTATCACAGTAATCATTATAAACAATTTTGATTGAACTATAAACTGCGATAGTCCTCACATATAAATATTTCAGTAATTTTTAATTTACATATTTTTTTGTTATAAAATTGTTGAAACATTAATTGTCTATTATTAAAGATATAAATTATATTCGATTAACTATAATCATTAATTTTATTATTTTAATCATTAATTTTATTATTTTAATCAATGATCAATCTAATTAATCAATAATACCATTTTTTTATATCAAAAAAAGATAAACAATAAAATTTTCACTTAAAAACATTAAAAGACGGCATAAATATCTAAAAAGGTAAAATGTTGACAATTTCAATTTTTTGGTATATATATATATTATAATATAGTATCGTATACAGCAACTTAATAGTCAAAAAATAATTATAATATGACAATACTTTTCAATTCCTTGAAACTTTAATTTATAGATATGAGTGAAGAGAAGCGAGGATTCCTTTCCAGCTTTCTAAAAGATATTCTCAGCGGAGATAAACGAGGTATTGTATGTGTGACAAAATTGAAAAGTTATATCTATATTAATATGCATACTTTGAATGTCAGTAAATGGAATAGCACATAAGTAGTATTATATGTAATATTATTTGCATATAACTTAATTTTTTCAATTTCAATAAATACTAATTTTACATCATGTATGTAAGATGTGCCCAAAATTATAAAAGTTAAAACTTTAATTTATAGAAATGACTGAAGAGAAAAGAGGTTTCCTCTCGAGTTTTCTTCAAGAAATTCTCAGTGATAAACGAGGTATGTGTCGCAAATATTAAAAGTTGGAATTATATTATTATGGTAATTTATTTTGATATTATTATATGGAAATATTATAATAGTTTTTTATTAATATTACAATTGTGAATTGTGGCGAACATGGAAATATTATAATAAGGCTATGTACTGTTATATGAATACATCTTATTTACGTTTATGCAAAGTAATATTATACAATAATATATTATCATTATAATTATAATTATATGACATTATATTATTTTAAATAATTCTATTGTAAAGGTATGGTTGCCTTACATATTCGTAGATCAACGTAATAAGTTTGTGCGATTTTAATTTATTAAATAATTAATCCTATTATATTTATATAATTCAATGTTTCATGTATACGTTGAAAAACATAGTTGAAATGTTGACAAAATTTTGAAAATAAATTAAATAATTTTTATTATTATTATTTCAATTAGAAAATTATCATTCCAAAGATATTTATAAATAACTTTGATTAAACCATTAACTCCGGTTGCCCTCGTATACAAGAACTGTAATATTTTTCAATTTAAACATTTTTCCTTACACCATTTTTTAAATTATTTTTTGTCGACTACAATTTTTTGTTGGCTATAATTGATTAATTTATTGTTTTAATAAAAAAAATTTTTATTTAATCAATGACTAAAAATTAATTATATTAATAACACACAAAAATGTACTAAATATTTTGTAACAGAAACAAATTCGCATTAAAAAATATTGGAAGTTGATGTAAATACCTAAAAAGTAATAAAAATGAAGATATTTACATATTCTATTCATATTCTAGTAATTTAATAGTAATACAATAATTATAATATGACAATATTATTCGATTTTTTGAAACTTTTATAGATATGAGTGAAGAGAAGAGAGGATTCCTTTCCAGCTTTCTAAAGGATATTCTCAGCGGAGATAAACGAGGTATGTGAGAATTTATCCTTACATATGAGAACTGTAATGCGTTTGAATTCAAATATTTATCTATTACGCAATATTTTGACGAGTAGAATAATGTGCAACAATTGTGTGCGACAATTATATCTTTCTAACTAGATCACACTATAGAAGAAAAAAAGATTTGCACCAGTATAGAAAGCTAATCGAAAACTGACCACTACATATACATGAACCATCTTTTACAGATGGTCTGGCTATCGAAATAAAATTGGCACACAGATGTATAATAAAAAAATGAATTTTCTAAATATAACGTATGAATAAAATCAATTTCAAAATTTGAATAAAAATATCAAAATAAAGTTAAAATAATATGTAGTGGTAAGTTTTCGACAAGCTGTCTAATGGTGTATATAATATTTTCTATGTGGTCATGTTATTAAGATGTAATGGTCGCACACATTTGTATATTACAATACATTTTTTGTCTATTAATGATTTTCCCATTTTTTTAGTTATTTATTTCTATTAATATTTTCTATTGAATATAATCTTGAAAAATATATTATTTGAATCAATAAATCTATTAATATAATCAATTATCAAAATTAAATAGACAAAAAATTAATTAAAATGTTGACAATAGAAAAAATGTTGCGCTCGAAAATGTTGACAGCTGTTGTAAATACCGGAAAAGCTAATAATAATGTTAGTAATTAGATATTCGAGTTTTATATATATTATATAGAATTTAGAACTAAACATAGTAATTTAATAGTCGTATTATAGGCTAATATGACAATTATATTAAGTTTCTGGAAACTTTAACTTATAGATATGAGTGAAGAGAAGAGAGGTTTCCTTTCCAGTTTTCTAAAAGATATTCTCAGCGGAGATAAACGAGGTATGTTTGCAACAATTGAAATGTCTTATTTTGCCTAATTATATATAATTATTGTTGCATATGTATATTAAATATCGCTTCAACTATAGCTTAAATTAATTTTATATTTGTGATTGGATAGAAGTAATAACAAGAAATATTGTAACAAAGCTTTCAAATATTATATTAACATACTTTTATACATTACGTATGTACAATACAACATCATAATAATATATAAGAAAGCTCTTTAAGTAAAAAGTAAAAGGGCGGCAAGCGGTAAATATTACACATATTTTCAGGCGCGCTGAACAACGCGTCACTGAACAAGCGCGTAACTGAATAAGCGTCAAATTCTTCGACTGGAGATAAGCGTGTATTACGCGTACCGGAATAAGCGTGAACTGGATTAAATGCATAAATGATAGTATTTGAATATGCGCGTCACTGAATAAGGGCGAACTGAACAAGAGCGTAACAAGATAAACACAAACTAGAGTAATGGCTAATTCTGGCTAGTACATTTTCTTAAGCGGTAGATCCTTACGCGCTTATTCCAGTACCTAGTTGCAATGTTCGCTCATATTCTGGTTCGCGCTTATTCCAGTTCTCGGATTTACGCGCAAATTCTAGTTCGCGTTTATTCCAGATTATGTATTTCTGGATCGCTCTTATCTCATTTTTGAGATAGGATTTTTACTTTGACGCTCTAATTCAGTGACGCGTTTATTTAGTCTACCCACATTTTCTTCATCGTCAATAATGCAAAAAGTTTTACTTTCTATTGAAATGACTTTTTCAAACGCTGGCTAAATATCAACCTTATTCAACTTTATGTTCATAACATTTTGAAAAAAGGTAACCCTATTTGTCAAACGCTGGCTAAATATCAATTTTATTGAACTATATGTGTTCATAACACGTTGAAAAAAAAGGTCACTCAATTTGGAAAAGTTGACCGTAATGTTTATAAACTATCTAATTAAAAATTATAATATAAAAATCAAATAGTAAGTTGATTCTTATTTATAAAAAAAGCATGAAACTATTATAAAAAAATTAAAGTGTAAGGAATGTGTGATTTTCTTGATATGATGTGACATTTTAAAAAGGTATAATATTTATTTAATATATGTTACAATATTAATGTTAAGAATATAAGATAGGGCTTATTGTAAATTATTCAAATGTAATTGCAATTTAAATGATTGCAAATGTAAAAGTCATTTGATTTGAGCGCTTCAAATAAAAAAGTGTAAATGATGCTCATTTTTAAATCGAAATAGAAATGTAAATAAGTTATTATTTGAGAAAATTTTAAAATTGTAAACATTTTTTCTCATATATTTGATAGTTTTCATTAAGCAGTTTCGCATTCCTTTATTGATTGCACATATAACATATTTTTTTAATATTAAAATGCATAATAAGGTTTAACCAATAGTATGTAATAAATATTATTATAATATAAGCCGTATATATATTTTTTAATAATTTATTAATAAAACTTAATTATAATAATAATAATAATTATAATAAATAATTAATAAAACTTTTAAAACGAATTAGAATTCCGTTCGGTAACATTACCACAAAGCCTAGATTTATTATCTTAACATACTATTCAGAATTCTCTGACAATTTAAAAACTTTATTTTATAGAGATGACTGAAGAGAAAAGGGGCTTTCTGTCAAGTTTCCTGAAAGATATTCTCAGCGAAGATGAGGAAAAACGTGATGTAGGCGTCACCGGACACCCACACCATCACGGCACTGGACGCCCACACCACCATCGTCACGGAAAACACAATCACCACCATGGAACCGGACACCCACATCATCACGGCACTGGACGCCCACACCACCATCGTCACGGAAAACACCATGGAACCGGACACCCCCACCATGGAACCGCCAGCCCTTAAAACGTTTTGATTATCAGCACAATAGATATAACATGTAAACATTGTTTTTCGTACTAAATATATATTGATGTTAAAATAAATGCTTGATTATTAAATTTATATATCTCATGATGTGTTGGTACAGTAAGTGACAAAACTTTGATTAAAATGTGAACTATTGTTTTTTTAGTTGGGAAGTTTTGACACAATCGCTTTTAATTTACTTTACGAATGAAATGTTTAATTTGGTTTTAAATTTCTTTCTTTCTTTATTACTGTTATTAAATAAGGAAAACCAATCAATTTTAGCATTTAATTCAGAAAATAGGTGAACATTAAAAAGTTGATGTGTGCCCAACATCATAACTGTTGAACGTGTTTTTAAATAAACAAACAACAACAAGTACACGTATAAATAGAATATATTATAATACAAAAATATACTTCATTATAAAATCACCATTAAAATCTATTGTAACCAATAAATGTTTTCAATTTATTAAAAAATCTCATACGTTTTCACAGATTAGAAAGTAAAAATTATCTTTTTCATATATAATATTTACTATGTATAATAGTGTCTGTAGTAGATAATTAATTAGAAAATTAAATAACTTATATACTACAAAATAACAGCGTAATAATTAATATACAAAACAATAAAATGTATTTAAAATATATTTTTTAAATATTATATACAGCAAATATTATGTCCGAAAAAATACATTTGGAAGCGGAATGCCTATTGTTATGTGTCAAGGAAGGGAAGCTGTAGATGCGGGAGATCGTCACAGAGATATTCGTGTTCAGACAATTCTCTGAGTAGAAGTTCTTCATCGGGTTCTTGTAAATTATCGCTGAAAATCAAAAGGGAATCATTCAAATATATTATACTATAAGATCAAAGATTCCAATACCCTATTTATGGTTGAAAAGTTGGACAATTTAAGTGTTTTCAATATAGTATACTAAACATGTATAAATAATTCTAAGGTGAAGAACACATATAAATAATATATATTCACAACAAAGCAATATATTACATTAATTACAAAACGTTATAAATAAATTTTTATTAAAAAATTAATAAATAAATAATAATAAATAAATAAAATTAAAACGTTTACAATAAATTTAAAAACGTCAAAATTTACAGAAAACATATACATCTTTTTAAATATTTGTAGGTAGAATATTTTACCTTATTTGTTGAGCTTGCCGGATAAATAAAAAAAATCATTCAACAATTTGTTTAAAATTAAAGCACATTTCATAAAAATATTCACTATATTTCTGCATTAACCATTACATAAATATTATATAATAATGATGTAAATTGATGAATTAAAGACAACAATAAACACAATAGAATAAAAATTAAAAAAACAAAAATTATTACATAAAATAGAAATAATTGAAATATATAAATAATATATACTCAAATAGTATAAACAAAGCAATCAAAAAAAGACATATAACAAAATAATTAATTATTACAATAACATAATATTTATAAAAATATCGGTTCAGGTATTTTATTTGTCTTTTTATAACCTATATAATATACCTAGAATTATATCTTCTTAATTTAAGTAAGCTTCAATGAAAGTTAATTTGTGTTATAAAATGTGTATATTAATAATTATATATTTTTTGTATTTGTACTCGTTATAAAAAATATGACTTCTGAAAAATGTAAAAAATTAAAACCAACGCATTACCATGCGTGTACCGACAATATGATGATATTGGCAGATATTGTTACCATAAATTCAAATAAATGTATAGTATTAATTAGATAATTTTCAGGTTTTGGGTTATTTGTATTAAACTTGTTGGAATTATTAAGTTCGTTAAAGCTTTCAAGCATTAGCAACATAAAATAACCCTATTAATAATTATTTTAATGAACGTCGTGCTAACTATGGGTAGACCCTAATTATCTTTTAGATATTGGATCTGTCAAAGAAACTACATACAAAGTTAAACTATATAAAATTAAATTGAGAAGTACTAATAAAAATTACAGTAATAATTTAAAAAATAAATATTGAAACAATAATTCTGTGGTTTAACGTGTGATTATCAAACCGGTTTAATAGCGGTTTTGGTGGATGTTCATTAAATTGGAAAATAAATAACAAACAATCGTACTAAAAATAATAACAATATTAAAAATACGAATACTGACTACAATATTCGATAATTTAGGATTAACAAATACATACCAAGACAACGTTCATAGTTAATTTGGAGTATGATAAATAGCAACTTCGTAATCATATTTTGTAACTTAAATATAGTATAACGAAAAATGTATCAATTTATTATTACTACATTATATTATTTTTAAATAAAAAAACTATGTTTATAACATCCATAACGAAGGTATGTATCTATTTCTTAACAGATATCTTAAAAGATAAAGATCTGAAACTCAAAAAGTGGTAAATTATCAACATGAAAAGGTCATAAATAAATTCAACATTAGAAATCTGAACTACATAAAAGGCACCCTGGATTAATAGATCCAATAGATTTCAAAACTATCGAATTTATTTATCGGTTCATTATAATAAAACCATTTTCTCAATTAATGTAAATAATAATGCCATAAAATTAACAACCAAATTTATTTATTGATACCTCTCTAGTTAATTTTCTTAAATATAAACGTCAAAACAAAATTATTATTAACAACACTATTTAACAAAACTATTAGATATACAGATAACATGTCTAACAACAAACAACAAAGGTTGTAAAATAGTTTTGCATTGCTCTGAAATCTTTAAATAATTTATACATACTGGAACATCTGATGAAATGAAAGAGAACGCTCGATATTGATACTTCTCCTCCGGGAAGATTCAGCTGCCAAAGCAGTCTTGTAACGATCCCAGCGGAAAATGAAGTTCTAATAAAAAATATTAGGCAATTACAAAAATCATAATTATTGAATTTAAGTAGCATTCAATAAATTAATAATTTCAATGTAAAGTTCATAAGTTGTAAATCAATTTAAAAGAAATAATTAACTTCAGTTTTCTTCAATACGTTTTTCTCAATATGAATCAATAAAATGAACATATAAATCCATAGATATCTATATTGTCATTGTAGTTATAGGGTAGCTATAACTGTCTATGTATAAATCAGTCTGAATTATCAATATTTTAACCACAGATTTAGAAAGTCTACGTTGCTGATAAATTGCATGCATTGTTTCATTTCATGTTTTGTGTTGTGTTTGGCGGGTTTAGCATTTATTAGAATTCCTAAGATCAATATACATGTACGTATACTATATACTCATGATATATTATAATTCTCTCACTATTTAGAACCAAAATTCAGAGAGAAGTTCATTACACCAATCAGTCGTATACATGCATTGTTGATTCAGTGTTTATTTAACTACGTATTCGATTAGATAATCTGAAATGACTCTACATTATAGAGTGGTGTACTATATTAACAAAAGCATTTAGCTTTAAACAATGCTATTAACAATTTAAACAAAATTAATATGTAACTGTTCACAATTACAAAATTGCTTATCGAAATATAAGCGAATTATCTTAACACTCCAATACAGTCAATTTTTTTAATGATAACAGCGTGTTCAAAACATGGGCTTTCTCATAATAATTTATAATAATATCTTCTTTATATAATAAATACATTATATGTAAAAGTATCACAAAAATATCACACAAGCAGTAAAACAATTGATATTAACAACGGCCAGCACTAATATTGTTATACTAGTCTTGTTAATATCAATTGTTTAACTGTTTTAGAATGAAGCTTATTTCTGCGATAGATTAAAAATACTGCTATACGTTAGTTACAATTGTTTAAATAGATGGTAGAATTGATTTTTTTAAATAATTCGTTGCACACAATAAATAAACTATGTTCTATACACTATACACTATGCAAACGCATTGCTTTGTAGCAGATGCTCCTATTTATGTTATTTGTTTATGATCCCAGTGCTTCATCGAAACTTTAGGTTTCTAATAAATGATTTATGTTTCAATGTGTTACTATGATTTTTATAAAATGTCTAGTTTAATAATAATAGTATTATTAATAATAATATTATAATTAATAATATAATTATAAACAGCGATGTCATATTGAATATTGTATAATATAGATGTTATATATAAAATTAGTTTTTTAGCAGCAAAATACTGGAGTTATTTGTGTAGTTTAATTTGTTTTTTATAATTCAAATAATTGTTCCGGGTAATTGCAGTCAAATTGACATAAGTGATAACATTATACGTGGCACAATGTTTATATGCCTACTAGTATTTCATTTGGAGATATTTGATCAGTGTTCATCATCAAGTGTTTTATGTAATTATGTTTATCATACATTATGGTAGTGTTTTATCCTTAAAATAATTTATTTTATGTATATTAGTATTGACAATAGAAGTTTTATTTGGTTCTATATTTTAAGAAATTTATTATTTTTATGTAAAGTACATTTGGGAAATAATCAGTAAATTTAAATAGAATTATTAATAGGTGATTTGTAATTGGTTCAACCTAATTTTGTCATTTTTTCTTCTATATATTTCTAATGCATTCTTTTTTTTAATATATGTGAATTATATAAGAGTATTAAGATTTATTTTATTAATTTTGTTTATATGAATATTCCAGTATAAATTATGTCGAATAGTCAGGCTTAAATATATTATTTCAGATTCCTTCGCTAAGTTTTGCTTCCTTATTTAAGATAAAGTTGAATTTGAAATAAATTTAATTTTATGAAAAAATGTTTGATGTATTTTTTTAAATTAAGTGATATTCAATAACAAAGAAAGTTTTTTATTAACATTATGTTCTAAAGATTTGTTGTATCATTTTCTGAACAGAATAAACTTGTGTCATAAGCTCAGTTTATGTCGTTTATATAGTTCTATTATGTCATGATAATCTAGTTTTAGGAATTATATGTGTGTATCTATACATGAAAAACTTTCTTTAAATCATTAAATATACCTAAAACTTCATTCTATTTGTTTAAGTTTTCTATTATATAGTCACGTGTAGCTGATATTATTGCATCTATGGTAATGTGATAATTTCTAAATAGAAATTATTATTTTTTTAAATAAATCTAACAATATCAATTTGTATTTTCTTTTCAAATATTTTGTTAAAGCGCGCATGACAGTTAACACATAGACTTGTAATTATTTATATAATTTTTGTTACCAATTTTGTGAATGGGATTGTTGGGTAGGTTTTTTTTTATAATATTCTATAGATTTATTAATAAGTTCAGTTAGGAATATGTTACTTCATGTTTTTATTATTTTTAACAATTTTAGTTAAATTAAGTAATTTCTTGCCGTTTGTAAATTTAAAACTGTTATATGTTTGATAAGTGCTTTTCATTAATTATATTCTTTAATGAAATTCATTCATTAATGATATTCGTTCATTAATGGTATTCGTTCATTAATGATATTCGTTCATTAATGATATTCATTAATTCATTGATAAATGCTTTTCATTTCAAATTTTTTATCCTATTGTGGAAAAAAATTATCCTCCGCAATCATTATAGTGTAGTTCCCGGGAATTTAATTTATGATAACAATTAAAGTATCAGTTTAGTATCTACATACATACATGATTACATTTCAATTAGCACATATTTTAACAACTACTCACTGTATTACAATAAAGTTGAGAACTAAACCTAAATTATGTTATACATAATTAAAGATATCACAGCAAATTGTGAATTATTTCACTCACCTCAATGATAATGGCCAGAGCAACATTGAGTACAATGACAACCGATATGAGCCACCAGCTCACCATGTAGATGATGATCCAACTGGAAAGTAATTTAGACATTAGCCTAATATTGTTACTCATACTGATATGCATGGAGAAGATCATAATACAAAACTCTGATTGTATTACATTATCAGTTTAGACAGTTCGAGTGGGTTGTACTGATCAAACATCTCGTATAATAATCGCTAATATATATTTTATAATATATACAAATATTAAAGTGAAGAAATGTACAAAGTATTCCCAATAATAATTATTAATATGCATACGTTTTTACACATTTCACTTTTTTACTCTACTAAAGCTCGAAATGTTTAGAATAATTTCATGGGAGCCAACTTTTTAAAATACAACTTCGTTGAAGGAATAGATTAATTAGAGTTCACAAAATTAAAGAGAACGAGAACAATTTATAAAAAATGTGAATATATCATATTATTTAAGTATTATTATGCAGATATTGTTTATCGTGAATTACAATTTTTGAAATATCTAGTGGGTATTCCAGGGAAATTTGACATAGTATTAAGTTTGGAATTAAACAATAGTGAAAATAGACAACTTAGTGTCTACGATATAACCATCAATGTTAACATAAAATAATTCATAAAATATATTAATTTTATCATGTTAGTAATATTATTACAACGTATCTATTACACTACAAGTTGACTGTACTATGCTGAATACCGTTGTCCAGAGAAAATGTGTTACAGTGATAAATAATAAAAAGCTCTTATTAGCTAAATTATTGACATTATTAAGAAATGTGAACCAAATATCTAATACGTACTTATACTAGCCTATGCAAAATACCAAACACATTTAATTAAAATGGGAACGCATGCCATGCATATAAAAAATAAAGTCAAATAGCTCAATTCCAATTACCTGCTAACTTGCATATAAGCTTCAACGATGACGAACCAATTATTAACAACCATGAGGTCCCAAAGTACAACCAAGGAGGCCTACAGGAAGAGAAAGAACAAACAAAAGTGGTGATACCAAGTTTGGTAGACTATTATACGAGATTGTAAATATAATATGATATCGATGAATATACATACTGCGAAGTCGTCAAAATTGTTGGAGAAATATTGGAGTTGTACGTAAGAGCCGCATTTATATCTACTTTGTCTGTAATGAAAGCATGAGATGAACCTTGTAATATATATGTAACTCGTGTATTGATTGCAGAATTCATATAATTATATAAAACAAAATTAAATTAAATTTTGACAATGGCCATTAAGATTAACATATTAATATATAAAGACGCTAACTACTTGACCGCCAGCATTTAAAATATATATTTACTATTATAAATTACATATAAAAGCATTTAATATATTGTATAATTATATCAAAATATTGTTATTTAGACATTGATTAAGACATTGATTTAGACATGTGGATTAACATATTAATATATAAAGACGCTAAATACTTGACCGCCAGCATTTAAAATATATATTTACTATTATAAATTACATATAAAAGCATTTAATATGTATAATTATATCAAAATATTGTTATTTAGAAATTGATGTATAGTAAGATGCGTTGCCCGACAAGAACAACAACCACAATTATCTAACGTCTGAGAATTTATGCGCATTTTCGCTTTTCTAATATTCACAGAACATCACGAACTTCTATCTGAATGAATTATTGGAGTGTAGAAATATGAGTTGACATAATTCAAGACACAATGCTTCGAAATCCACATCTCGAGAGAAAAAGAAATCTACATTTCAATGACAATCATCTTCTGGCATCCCAGGATAAGCTGTTCAAGTTATGACCTTATCAATCAATTGAGTGAATTATTTCGGCAATTTGGAACATTCGACAGGGAAATCGTGATTGACGGAACAATGGTGAGATATTATGGAAGAAATTGCCTTACATAATTTATTCGAGCTAAACCTATCCGTTTTAGCTACAGACTGTGGACTCTGTGGATCAAGTGAGTACTGCTTTTACACTGACGACAGACGTATATCAAGGTCGACAGGAACAGAGGTGTTATCAAAAAGAACTGGTACGATCTATTGGAAGTATTCGCGCCTCTGGAACAATAAACAAAAATGATTTAAGAGGATGTTCACTTCAAACAGACTAAGTTATTAAACACATAGGTGGAGGTGCATTTGATTAAATGGAATAACAACTCAATCGTCCATCTTGCAACCAATTTTGATAAAGTTACCACTGTCAACAAAGTTCGTCGTTATGATCGACAGGTTGGACAACACGTGAACGTTTCTCGAAGAGTGGATATATTTAATTATTGTATAAGGTACAGATGGCGTTTCACATTATTCACAATTATCACATCTCTATATGGAAAAAGTTGTATATGCTGATTATCACCCAACTTGTCGATATTGCTGTGGTGAATTCATGGCTTCTTTTTTGTCTAAAAGCTCTCACTGGCAAAGCTCAGTGGCAAACCGAGAACATACTGCACAAAGTGCCAAGTTCATTTGTGCATCGATTGTTTCCAGCCATACCACCAACTACAGAATAGATGCTTCAAGCAATATCTTGCCACATTCAATTACATCGTTTAAATATTTTTATATAATTATTTATTGATTCATGACACTTATTATTAGAAGACACGCCTTCTATCCACTGTCCTCATATGAGGACAGGGTGCATGGTCTTGAAATTGGATAATGTCCCATGATAAATTTCTTTTTTAACATTTATACAAAGATAATATACTACCTTTTATGAGATATTTGCTCAATTCTTTGATGACATGGGTTACTATTATTACCATTATCTCCATCATAGAAATATTTAAAAAAATAATATGAACTGCTAAACGGAACAATGAATCCTACATTTTAATTAACTAGCCGCTAACGTTGTCACGAAATGAAGAAACACACAAGAAAGGAAGCTCCTAAATATAACCGATTAAAAATATCGTAAAACTAGATAGTCAAGAAGATAAAAAAACAAGTCAACACATTATATACTCAAGATACTATCTAGCGGATGTATTCACTATCTAGATATAAATCGTTGACACTTATCCCTTTAGTTTAGTACGTTCTTTCTATAGATAATCGTATTCTGTATATCTCCTTCATTCTTGGAAAATGTTAGCAGCTATAAGATTACAATATACATATATATATATATATCAGATTATTGCGCCATTTTACTTCTATGTTGAATAAACAATTTATTCGTGTCCATAATATATTGTATTATAATACAGCCAACCTATATGTATTTATATTTGTACGCAGATATACTATATTTATTCACCTCAAATACCAGGAAACTTCAGCAATAAGTTCGTAGATAAGCCCTGCAGGGTTAACGAACATATATAGGTGTATATTATTGCCATGCCATAATATGCCAACCCATCTTATCATCTTACCAGTGAAACATTAAACATGACAATATATTCATTACACATATTATATATATGTTACACCAAAAATTAACTAATTAACAAGTCTGCTAATCTAATAAACATGTAAATTAAACGTAAACAGTAGATTGTCTCAACTTTTTAACGAAGATTTGTCGACTTCACTACTTCTAATACATTAATATGTTCAAGGCTTTGTTTCATAAAAAATGACGCATCATACTAAAACAAATAAATATTATTACTATCGATTCATTGTAACCAGTTCACGTTTGATGACCCAAATCGTAGACTGTAAGCATTAATAATAAATTAGAAAGAGATCATGACAACCTACTCATGCGTGGCGTTGATTGTGACGTCCTCGAGATTAATTTTGCCCCCCAATATGATCATGCCCAGAAGGGCATAGACGTAGTAGATGAGAACAAAGAGCCCCATCACCGGGGACATGTTGCGCGCCAGGTCGAACAGGGTCACCGTGATGAGACGCATCGAGGGCAGCTTGATGATGACTCGCATGGCGCGGATGATGATGAGCAGGTTGCTCATGCGGGCCATGTCCACCAGACCACGAACGTTCGATCTGTCGAATGTATCGGTGCCAGTGTAAGAAAACATCGATTGGAGAGATACAGAGTGAGTAGAAACAGTAGAACTTTGTGTACATAGAACATGTGTACATTCATTCAGCAACCCTGGTACAAAAAGTGTACAACTGATTTTGCTAACATTTTTAGACAAATGCTAATTATTAATAAAAATTGATCATGTGGGATAGTTGCATAGGTACCATGTAGTCTTCTAATCTGAAACATATTTTTTAAATATTTTGTAATATTTTCCCGTTTACTTAAAAATTAGGATTTAAAAAAAGAAAAAGTAACAATAAATGACATCTTTTAAATGTACTATTGAAGCATATTTATCGTTAGGAACAATGCGCTGGAAAGCACTGTTTCGTTCTTATTAGGACTCATCAACAGACAACACCCCACGACATCGAAATATGCCTGCATTCAGTATAACTTTATAAGGCTAGCTAGGTACTCCAAATAAGGGCCGATTTGTATAGAACTAGTTAAGATCAAAATACATTGATGCAAAATATCTAGTTAGCGAAAAAGAACGGTTTAATTCAAACGTGCCTGAACTAATAAGAAGAAAGTACGATATCGTACTTGAAATATTAGAAATGTAGAATATTATCATAACTCATAAAAATATGATAATTTTTTTAAATATATACCACCGGTAAAAATTTACGACAACTTAAATAGTTATAATTAAACAAAATTTATATACTATTATTCTAAACATTTGATATTTTTGTTAAATATTTTCAAATGTCTTTACTAAATCCACATATAAAATATACCTGACAACTCTCTCCATCTTAAAACACTCTAAAAATCCAGAACTTATTCTTGTCGTTCACTCTTGATCTTGATAGAGCTTCCGTATCAAGATTACAATGTGCTCAGGGAACCCCATCTTCACCATAATCCTCCACATTTGATCATGGTTCACATAGTGCATCATTTTGTGGCAGTGGACTATAAGACTATTAGTTCGATAATTAATGCACTCTTTCTGATCACAAAGATCCCTCTGCACCAGTCGATAGGTCACTCCTCACTCTCCCCATAGCTTCTTGCACGATGTTCACAGTATGTTGATTTCTGTTTCACCGATAGCCTTCCAGATATCAATGGGAAGATCGACGATTTCCATTCTAAATTTTCTGCATCGCTCGTACAACTTCTGCTCGCAAAGATGATGGCTTTTTATGTGTTGTTACTCTGGTTTCAATAAGATCTTGGAATGATCCAAATGTACAGTTGTTTTGGATGGTGTTGAAAGATGGAATTGCCAACTATGAGGTTATTTAGATCACAGAATTTTATAAGACTAATTTGCCTGATTTCTTCCTTTTTTCACATTACAATCTCCCATTAAAACAACAGTATACATATATTAAAAACTATATTATATACGTATCTTTCTTTGCCCGAATAAAATACTGTACAATCAGTTTCCCTTATGAATCTTTCTTGTCCGTGCCATCAGTGTTCTGCAACTCCGATAAACCTTCAAGTAAAATCTTACCATCTCCAGCGTTACGATGTCTAGTTTACCACAATGTAAGTCCTCTTACAATCCACGAAACATATAAATTATGTACACGACAGTAACTAATATTATAATAAAGTATGAAGTAAAATATCTCAAATAATTAAAACATAATTTTAGCTTAATCACTTACCAGCTGGATTGAAAGTGAGCAAACAAATACATCAAATAAAAATTGTAATAACAAACAAAATAATAACTTACTTGTCGACAAGATAAGCATTATTGAGTATTGCAATATCAGCGAATTCCATAATCTAAAATTAGTGAGTAACGAATTTAACAAAATGGAAAATTAATAATATTACAGAATATATGAATACTCACTACAAGCACAGTTGTTAATATGCACTCAAAAGCATTTCCAATTTTAGCAAAATATCCTTTAGATCCGAAGGCCCAAAATTTTAATATTTGTTCAATTAAATAATAAATTATAAAAGCCATGTTTCCAAACTGAAAAATTAAAAATATTCATAAATTAATGCACATAATCAAAACAATAATTAGAAAAAATAGTATTTTATTATTAATCTTTTAAATGTTTTAAATTATATAACAATATTAATAAATTATTTATTCGACAAAACTATAAATAATACAGAGTAGAATAGTCATGTTAGATTACCCTTAAAGTATATAATAAGGGCATTATTGGAACTAAAATTACATATTTTGAAAATAATCATTAGTAACAAATAAGGAAGGGTAAATTTAGAAAATTTTATAAAGAAAAAATATATAGAAATTTACTATTTGTGATTAAGTTAGATGTGATGTAACAATACCATTAAGATTTATCAAAGTTTATTAATTTATTTTAAACAATAATTCAAATTAAGGGAGTCACAGTTTTATTAGACAATGAGTCGATTGAGAAACTATCATTAACTCTAGAGTATATTTAAGAGAATAAATATCAATATAGATAGTATTGTACAATTCATTTAGAAATTACTTCTAAAAAATAAAATTAGAAAACGTTAGGAAAAAAGACCAAAGTGATCCAACAAAAAGTACGTATCATTATATTACATAATCATATTGCTTTAACAATATAATTATTTCATAATTCAAGTATATATTACGTCATAAGATAATTACAATATATGTTTCTTTTAGATAGGCATTAACTACAATACCCACCCTCTGATAAGCTACCTCAATGGACTAACGTTTCTGTAGAAAATATATCAAAAAAATTACTTTAAAACCGTCGTTGTCATCAAATGTTTTTTGTTCTTTTCTCTTGAAGACTACTTCAATCTGTATACAAAATAAAGAATACATAAACGTAGCTTTTTCAGCTGTATTAATAAACTATACCACTAAATACTAAACTATACTATTACACTGTAGATTATTGATCTAGATACAAGTAACACACATTTATAGAAAAATAATATTTGGTGGCATTATACGAAAACTAAAATTTCAATTAATGACTTTGTAATGAAATGTTAAAATATTATGAAATTTAAAATATTTCATTACTTACATATTCAGTACTAAATCCTTACAAAAAATGGTAAATTACCAACGCTTTCAGAATATAGTTTCAGGTACATTTACAAATTTATTACACCAATATCAACGCTTTTAATGTATTTAGTAAAAAGTTTTGTTTCATGTTCTAAGCTATTCATAGTACTGTTAAAGGTTAGAAGCAAAGTGTATATCACATTTCCATATACACAAAAGATGTATAATTGTATAAAAGGCTAAAGAAAACTGATGAAAATGCGTATAATATAATCAGCAGTGAACACAGGAAATAAACATACAATTTCTGCTATCACGATTAGTCAGCATACAGTTATGTTTCCGTGAAATCATGGGAAATTTCCACCATTGTTGATAAGAATAATGTCACACTGGTGCACAACTGATTGTAATAAAAACTATCACTGACACACTTTTAGCATAAAGAATTTGTAGTTGAAATGTAAAATAATCCACAAAATATTCGCATTATTGTGAATATAGCATTATAAAAAATACATAGTCGTCTCTTCCGCTTTTGGTGAAGTATAATCGTGAACGATGTTTAACTTATTGAATAGGAATTTTTTTAAATCCATAAATTTTATATACAGGCGTAAGTAAAAAAAAGTCATTAAAACACATTAATTAGTCATACATCTTATTCATAAAACACACTCACAGCCAAGCTAATTACGTTCAACACACTAATAAATGCCCCGACCAGGATGAATTTTCTTGAGACAATAATTCTTTGCAGGCCACAAGTGAACCAATGCGTTTTACGGGGGAGTGACGGAGGCTGAAATCAAATAATGTAAAGGATAGAAGACTAAAAATAAAGAACATTTACAACTATATAGGAATGAATAAAGGTATTTTCAATTCAAAACAGTTCAAATTAATGGCTAATATTTTTTTTTTGATTGAAACCATCAGTTCGAAATTGTGTATCCGAATAAAAAATTAAGTTGCCGCGCTAATGTAATTGCGTAAACCAATTCAAACAATGCTTTTATATTAAATTAATTGTTACATTTTGCATGTCATATACAATATTGTTATTCTGAATTAAAAAATCCAAACGAACATATTTACAATTTATAAGTTTTTAAACTGTTTATATTAAAAATTAACATTCTTAAATATTATTCATATAATATTAATAATACTACCACACTAACAGCATACAACGATAGATGCAATACCATTTGATAATAATCAAAAAGACAACCATTTAAAAAGTACATCCAAACATTCATAGCCAACCTGTCTATTAGGATGGGACAGTTCCAATGGTTCGAAAACAGCATTAAACTGAGCCGCATCCAAAATAGAACCCAATCTTCGCTTTAAATTCTGGAATAAAAATACAAAAGCACAACTATAAGATAATGAAAACTAATTTCCATAGAGAACAAGTATACTACAATCAAAATTTTATAATAAAAACTAAATTCCTCTCTTCTCACACTGTCAATTAATGTTTTCTTCCAGCCTGTGAGACGTGTTGTCAACAGGACCTTGCGGAGAAGATTAACTTCAACACCTTCGCTGTAAAATAGAACAAAGTGACCGCAAACTCATATTTTGTTCATGCTATATTGTGACAACTTTCGACTATAATTATGTATTATGTCTACAGGAAACGAAATACATTATAACAAAAGCGTATTTATGAATTAAACAACATTTTACACTATATCTTAATAAATACCATTGTCATTATATAATAACTAATAAAAATATTTATTACAGTCTTGTGTTGTGGGAATATTTTAGTACAACAACTTATAAACTAAATTTACCAAATAGTTTGCAATATATTGTTTAGTCTTACATCATTAATAATACTATGTAATAACTGTATGTGCAGTAATACTTCTTTTTAATTAACAAAATTATAATTTAATCAACGAAGCTGACAAAAACCAAAAAATTACAGTATTGTTTTAATAAATAATTTGTTAAATTGTGGAGCTTTAAACATCCACTACGTAGGCTACATAGAGCTATGTAAATGACTAAATGTAAATACAGATGAAGATATTAACAAAATTTAACATATTATTAACAGACAATTGAAATTTTATTTAACTATGTAAATATACATATAACAATAATCACTAAAACAGAAGTTACATTAATACGCTAATAAATTATTAGCCTACCGCGTTGCATGAATATATAAATATATATTATAACCATTGAAACATGTTCATAATACACAAATAACATCAATAATAAAAATACTACATACATATTCTTAAAATTTATTTGAAAAACAGCAACTAAAAAACAGATTTCTCTTATGTCAAAATCAACAGTAGGTGTACTTTTGAAAATTCATGTAGTTTATAAATTATCGGTAAATAGATATAGAAATAAAAAATACAATTCAACTCAGTGTCGAACAATTATAATTAATAAATAAATAAGCCAAGCACTGTATAATACTTCAAATTGAACTTTGATTGGTATCGACAATATTGATATCCAAATGACATAATATCAATATCAAGATCAATATCAGATATATATATAATACAGAAATGTAATAAATTAGAACTCTTAGAGTACGCTCTTAGCGCGTGCTGAGTACATAGTGTGGTAAATATAGTGGAGTGAAACCGATGAAACTGTAATTTTCTAGTAAAACAATTTCTTCAAAGAAATTTATCTGAAAAAATAAGTAATAAACTTAAACTGAATTAAAAAGACAAACTTCTTCAGATACATTTTACTAATAGGTGATCCGACGTTTCGCCATTAAGGCTTAATGAAACAGACTCCGTGAGAAAGACTATATATATACCCTTACAATACAGAGATCATACCAAGGTTAAATACACTAACTTATTCATAATTATGATAATATAAATTTCTGTGCGAAAGATACTATAGGCACAAAGTGTGAGGTATACAAGGAGATAGATAAACACATTTGGAATTGAGTGATACACCATAATTAAAAAAACAAAGAAAAACCGATTTTCGGCACAGAGTAAAGAAAAGAAGAGATGTCATTAATAAATTGTTAAATGAAGCTAGTGTATAAACAACAACTTCAAGTTTTATTTTAAATCAGGACCATCCCTCAGAAAGCCTTTTCAGCCACCTAAAGAAAAACCTACTTGTCCCGCTTCGTGTTATTTTTGTAAAACTTCGAATGTTTTTAATACCTGTTTTTTAAATAATGTTATCTATAAAGTCACCTGTAATTTTTGTAATAAAGTATACGTAGGCCAGACACATAGATTAATAAAAACTCGTCTCTCTGAACACATGAAACACTCAAATTCTGCAATCTTTAGACATTTTACTGATCTCCGCAATAGTACATTCAATTTAGAATAGAGTATACTACATAGCAACCTTCCCTGTAGAAATAAACTATAAATAACGGAATCTTTATATATTAGAAATTGTACATATGACCTAATGAACATCTGTGTAGTTTTATACACTAGCTTCATTTAACAATTTATTGATGGTCTCTCTTTTTCTTCTTTACTCTGTGCCGCAAATAAGATTTTTTTGTTGTTTTAATTATTGTGTATCACTCAACTCCAAATGTGTTTTTCTATCTCCTTATATAGCCTACCTCACACTTTGTGCGTATAGTATCTTTCGCAAAGAAATTTATATTAACATAATTATTAATAAGTTATTGTATTTGACCTTTGTATGATCTCTGAATGGTAAGGGTATTAATATTGTCTTTCTCACCGAGTCTCTTTCATTCCCCTGATGAAGCTAAAATAGCGAAACGCCGGATTCTGTATGTATCTGAAGAAGTTTTTGTCTCTAGCTTTTTTAATATTATATTTTCCGGATACGTTGGCTACCTATAAAATGTCTTAAACTGAATTGTTTTTTTTAATTTCAAAAAGTTTTTTAAAAGTCACAAATACAGTTTTTGTAATAGAGAAAATATTACGGATTGATACGAAATATATAAAGCAAATGTTCGATTAAATGAATGAAAGCGAACAACAGACGCAAATCTCAAACAATAAATTTGTATTTGGCATAAAAATATTTACCAACGTATATTATCAATTGTTAAACAGGCAATCAAAGCACATTATAGGTCTATTAAAACTAGTTGAGGGAAATTTTATCAAATTTGTGTGTCGGTAGGTATACAACATGAGGTAACTGTGCCATGCTTAGGAGAATTTTTCAATTTACAAAAGGTATATTTATCAAATATGCATTTTAAAACATTGCTATAAAATAGTGTTAGTTTTATATAGCCCTCTCAGAGTTATTATAAGCAATACTTTTACAATATTTAACAAAATCGTAATTTGACATATTTATCACATAACCATAATAAAAAATGATTTTTTAGTGACGAAATTATCACTTTAATTATAATACCTATAATAAAAACGTAAAAAATGAATAAAATGCAATAAAATACAATGAAGAATTTACATAATTTACAATTCTTTCAAATGTATATTGCTACCACCACCTATAATAATACTTACAATCAGAATTTATGGAATAATCTTAGAGTAAATAACATCTCTACAATCTCGACTGAACACTACTTGCTGTGATGAGGTATAACACAAAAGCAATATCTACAATGAACAATACCATCTACAGTGGGCGCGTCGCATGCAAATGACTTACCGAAACCGAATTTGAAAATTTTTTGAGCTGTTAAATATGCAAAGTTTTAAAATGGAAAATATTTGTTATAAAGTGAGCGATTTGAACAGTTGATTCTAGAGATTATAATAATAGAGGGACATGCTTTCGATGAACAAACAATACAATATTACGAAGATGGTACAAAAACAATACACGTTTTTTGATGGTATAAAAATAAGATACATGGTTTTTGACAAATGAATTTAATTAATTTAATTTAAAAAAAACCGTAGACTAGTCCTTAGAACAAAAAGAGCAATCCTTAAAGGTAATCGAAATCACTCAATAGTTTTTATATAATTCAACTCGTAACAATAAAATTATGCTGCCAATGCTTTAATGCACAATACAAAATACTATTAGAAAAAATTTTAATGGACTAAAAAAATTTGATGCAAAATTATAAGGCGAACTATTAAATATAAATTATTTCAAATTTTAATTCAGGGTTAAAATAACAGTCCAAAACTATTTCCAATAAAACATTACGCTGAACCTACTTCTGATTGAGTCTTTCCGGAGAGGAGTTAGCGTCTCTGTTCTGGAGAACCTCAAACGCAGCCCGAATTGCCACTCGACGTCGAACATAGCTCGTCTGCATGGAAGACTTGACAACGCAACAACAAAAGACGATGTTTATATATATTCTGACTGTCAAATATAAACACATTCAACCAACCACATTAACCAATATAACCTTTCATTTTATTAACTAGTCTCAAAAATTTGAATGCAATTATAATATTATATGGGTAAATTTATATATAAAACAATTAAAAAATTAAAAAGCTTAAAAAAGATCCGAAAAAAGTACAAAATCACAAATATATAAAAGCTGTCGTCCATTTCGTCCATAAGCAACATGAAATAACTGCAATTCAGATACAGTCCGTCCACTGGAAGGCAACAGACTGGTAACAACTGTCTAACAATGTTACCTAGATATATAGTTATAAGAGACGATGACCTACCAAAAAGTAACCACGGAATTGATTGTAGACAATAACGGTGAGGATGTTCATGAGCACGTAGAGACCGATGATCAGGAAGACAATGAAGTAGATCGCATAAAACCGGTTCTTGTTGTAGACAGACATCATGACTAATTGGGCCGGACAGAGTTCAAATGAGGTCAAACCACTATTGCAAAATGCACAGTATTTATTAATAACTCATAACAACTCCTACAATATTTGAAATCATCCAATATTTAAACTGACAAAATATAGAAAAGTATTATGTGTTGTACATTAATTACAATATCCAAAAGAGTTTAGTAACTATAAAAAGGTGGTGGAAGTACACAAAAAATCATTTAAAGTGAAGATCAAAATATTCAATGAAGGTCAATGTACCGACTTATTAAATAAGCAGCATTCAATGTGCTCATTTATAAGTATATTATGGTACATATAAGAAACACTGATATATATATATTACAATATATTTTAAAAAATAATAATAATAATTTTTAAATAAAAAATAAACATTTAATTGTATGTCTAAACATCAAATGCCTAAATTAATTCCCATGTAAACCAATATAGTTACAACTAGCAGTTTTTGTATATATAACATAGCTAACTATTTCGTATAAATTTATTAAACTAATCTAAGCACAATAAAAGTAAAAACACGACATAATCAATAATTTTCATAAAAATCAGTATTTTCAATTTTGAAATTTAAAGAAAAAATTAAAAAGCAAATCTTACTATCGGGATGGTTGGCAGTTGTCAACAGAACCAAAATGCTAAAAAGCGCATCGAAAAAATTCCCAAAGTAAACCTCTCCTTCTTTAACAGCTGGCGGCTAAAAATGAAGAGGAAAAAACACTAAATAAAGAAAACAGGTGTTTTAAAAATGTAATATCATATTTCAATTGTAGGAATACAAAATAACTTTGATTATACAAAATAAATATATATAATAAATATATAAATAAATATATAAAATACAAAAATCTAAATAAAAAAATCAATAAACACTTTTTAAATGTGAAATAAACTTTAAAACAAGAATAACACGATTATAAGAAAAAGAGGAATTGATGTTTAGTAGGTCGTTAACAATTTAATATGATATACTTTCAGAACATTATATATGGATCTAATAATAATATGTATGCACTTATATAATTAATGTAAAAATATGCATATTGTAATACACGAACATCAAACGCAATTGTATGATACACAAACATCAAAAGTAATTTTTTTTAGATATATATTAAGACGTGATATAAAATATTAAAACTGCAAAATCACAGCAAAATAGTATGTGGGAAAAATTTTTTCGTAGATGTGGGTAACAATAAAATGTGTGTAGTATGTATGTATAGTAAGTTATCAATATCTCTTAACAGTTGATTAAAAATTAAAGCAAAAATTGTATATAGAAAATGTATATAGTATATATATATTATATGTATATCAACATTTCTTAACAATTTACAAGAAAATTTCAACAAAAATTGTAATTTGGAAAAAAAAATTGTACATGTGTAGGTAACAATAAAATGTATATATATACATATATTTTTACATATCGAATGGACCACAACATAAATATCGAATGCGACTCCAAATGTCAAATGCGCTCCTTTTAAATATATATTAGTCTATTAGGCCGCAAAAGTATCGAATAGGCCTAGTTTTTCGTGGGGCCAAATCGAATGGTATTCAACATTTTGGGTCCCATTCGATTTGTAAAATTATATATATATATATATGCAGTTATAGAAAAAATATAGTACCTGCTATAAAAACATTGATGCAAAAAAAATTAGTAAAGTTAGTAAGCAATGAATCAAATTCCATAATATAATAGCATAAGTATTTAATGTAACCCCCAAGCAGCAGCATAACGATATGTTTGTGGTCTATGAACACAGACTTTTAAAGATAACTATTGAAATAATATCTATTAATATCTATTATCTAATAATATATATTGAAATCTGTGTCTATGAGCCATAGATGAAATAGAGATGCTCGATACTCAATGACTTCCATATTTGAGAAACGGGTACTTTATTTTTTCCGTGACTGTATTATACCTAGAATGCACATGTATAGTAAGTTTATAAATATCTCTTAATTTTTAATATACTTGATTTACTTCAATCCTTTCTTTGACAAATAAATTTAATGTGATTAATTTTTTTAAATAAAAGTGTTTATTAAAGATTATCAATTGTTAAAGCAGCTTAAGTTGAACTGCTTTTGGGGACATGTTGAGGTTTCATGAAACATGAACACTATATGGTTAGAAAATATCAACTGTCATTTGTGGATATACAATTATATGTAATAAATATGTAACTATACAAAACTTGAATGTAAATTGTAAAGCAACTAAAATATAATGAAAATAATATACATCGTATTGTGCATCCTTCAATTTCTAGGCATGTTTACGTTTACAGTTATTATTTTATAACACTATAATATATAACAATTTAAATAAAACACAAAAAAGATTATTTTAACAACATACCCCGACCCCTTATATTTTATACCATATTTGAATCGATTTCAAGAAAAATCAAAATAACCTCCAAAAAGTCGGAATCACTTGCCTGCATTATGAACAACCCCCAATATTATCAATAGTAATTCTACACTCAAGATTTCAAATAAAACAAAAATTATCTACATATAAAAAATTAAGTTTAGTAGTACAATTAAAATAAAGCACAGTAAATACCTAAAATAATGCGTATGATAAATTACAAATTTTAATTTATGTAAAATTCTAAAAATCAAATCGTAAATGTGTGTATTCATTGGTTGTATTCTATTAAATAAGCAATCAAATAATATCTAACATTTATTCTTGTAATCGACTTATTGGACGTAATTAAAGACAATGCACGACACATTCCCAATTACTGAGGTAAAAATAATTGTGCATGACAAAAAAAATTGTAATGTAACACTAGCATCCGTAAAACAAAATAAAGGGCCTATACTTCAGTAGTCCGCTGAAATAATAAATATTACATAAAAAATATATAATAAGCAAACAAAAAAGTAATATATTATATACTTGAAGTGTCCACTCACCGTGTGCGTTGGGTGTGAATCATTGTCCTTGAGAGATGATGCAATCACCGGAGTAATCGTCGAGTTAGAAGAATCGCTAACATCGTTTGGAAAGAGGTACATCCCGAATATCGTCGCCATGACAATCCACACCGCTAGCAGAACTAGCGCACTGGGATTAGGAGACATGAGGCATCTTATGATAGCACTGAACTCACATGGCACAGCTAACATAGCACTGTTGGTGTCTTTAATTACAGTGTTGGTTTAACCGGAAGTGCAAAAGTATACTGATTTATAATTAAAAACAAATAGTTTATGTCGTTCACCTTGTAAAATTAATTTTATAATGTTCAATAATTTCTATCAATAATATAGATCCAATAATTTAAAAAGGTGTTTTTAAATTATATTTTTTAATATTATAACGTAACCCTTTAAATATTTGATAAGTAAGTTAAGCGTATATTAAAAAAGTAAATATACAATATATAAACAAATTAGGACATATATAGACAATAATTAATGAAGACTGTTTAGTCGATTTAGGTTTTCATAATTATTATAATAAAAAATGTTAGTTAGTTAGGTCACAATTCACATTTATTATTAATCAACTTAATTGGAATATATAATCAATAGGATCTAGTTGGTAGCATTAAAGCGTACCTGATCATTTCCGGAATTGAATTCTTTAAACTTTTTATAATTTTCTTCATCATAGGAGAATTTTGAATGAGAAAGAATGGCCGTAAAAATCTTCGAATGCGAACCATCTGCAATGAAAATAATTAATTTGTATTAAATTAATTTAAAACGGAATTTGTAAATATAAAAAATTCAAAAAATATTAGAACCATTTTTAACATATCATTTTTTTAATATGAAAAAAATCAATAAATGGACAAAGAATATATATTATATAGACGCATATAGCGTATACTACTGTTTAATATTAATTCATGAGAAAAAGTACACGTATAAGAGATAAAAATAAGCGAATAACGTATAAAAATTAAGGAAAACATGAATAACAATAATGACAGAAATCTGCGAAATAATGTTATCTCAATGACATGTATCACTGACTGATATGTGAAGAAAAAGTTAAATTGATATCCCTAATGATTCAACTGTGTAAATTAGTATAATTAATATTAAAATGTAATAATTGTTTTACAAATAAATTTGGTCAAATGCCAATACTACCGACAAGAACACACAACATTTTGTACCTACAACATGCCATTAAAAATAATTAAACACTATATGCTACCAAATTACTAATATATAGGCTTACATTTGAAGATAAGTATATATTAATTATAGTAGAATTCAGAAAATAATCTCACAAAATTGTCTTATATATGGCATTACCTATATTATGTTTAAAGCAAAATAAATATGATTCTGTCACAAATGCATTTAGACAGAATCAAAACAAATTTAGGTTATAGTTTACGTACTGACATATTAAAATGACATATAAAACATAATCGCAAAATGGTGTATAATGCCAAATGGCATTATAGTTAGTTTTTCTGACAAAGCGGCGATATATATAAAGATTGAATCAAATAATATAATATAAACTAAATAATTTAGTTCAAATTACAACATTTAAAAGCATACCTCTGTACAGAGAAAACCAACTGAAATCCCCCAGTCAGCAAAGGAAATTGCAACACAGACAAAATATGCTATAAGCCAGGGACTTCTTTTTATATTACGAATCCCATAGATGTAACCCTAAAATACAGAAGAGTTAATCATTTAATCACAATTATATAAGTGAAATAATGTATTATATATAATTAACCTATTTAAATTAACAATGAAAATTTTTCTGGCTTCAATATAGTTGGAAGATTGTAAAACTTTAATAGTGTATACGCAATAAATATGAATAGTTTTTTATACGATGACCAGATGCTGTACTAATAATAAAAATAGTAATCTATAAAAAGGATAGACCACAAATATTTTTCGACGTTCTAGTAATATAATGATAATCAATACCAAAATATGGTATTAAACATAAACAAATCATAAATTTTAATTTAGCTATACACTAACACACCAATAATTTTATATAACATATGGAAAGTAGTAAAAGTTTTGCAATACAATGTTTTGATAAGTGTAATTTAAATTATGACAAACGATCAGAGTCATGAAATACTTTCAAATAGGTTATTTGGTACAATATTGTTATAGAATCAAAGATAGTCGCTAGATAATATATATATATATATAACGTTTCCTGCAGACCTACACTACCCATCTTATTGATATACTCTGTCTAGCTCTACTGATAACTCCTTGCAACATAAGACGTTTCTGATCTATGTTTATATTTTAGTATCGAATGCATAAAATGTAATCAGTACAGGAAAATCAAGACTTAAACTCCAGTTCAACCTTTGTAACGCACAGGTGTACACCTGATAAGCACAGCGTTGAATAAAGATACGTTAGTCGAATCCAGATAAAATGTCATTCAGATAAAAAACATAACAGTAAATTGTGCAAAAAATTCTCAAGAAAATCACTTTATAAAAATTGAGGCCTCATCACTAAACACTGTTAATATAAATATATGCGTTTTATTCAAATGTAATTTCTTTATTTTTAATATTTTAACTAATTAAGACTCTCCGCTGACTACTGCTAACCATGAATAACATATAACCACAAGAAAAGAAATAGCATAATCTTAAAATGGTTAACTGGTATTCAGGAAATAGTGGTAATATCGAATAAAATAATTGAATTTTTGTTTTTTAGAAAACATTTATTTTCACATATTTATTACTTTATAAATATTTAATTGGTCTTATTATATTAAGTGCATAGAGAACTAACAACTTGTTTCCATATACCTTAAATACAGCATCTGCACAGAGAATAAGTAGCAGAATTAATTCTACAATTGCTAATGCTGCACATGGGACAGAATAGCGCTTAATTTTGTGGCGAATACTTGCTGACAAACTGAGACTTGAGGGAGTTTCCAGAAACGGGAAGAGAAGCAGCAAAATGATGGTGATGTTGAGCACAATACGGGTCGCGAGGGAATAATAAAGACGAATCAATTTAAGACTCAGTTGGTCAATTTTGTGATGGATGGAACGATACTACAAAATAAAAGAATGGATTATTATATTTCATATAAACAGAACGTGTAGAAACTATTTAAAACAATTCAATAAAAATATGTTAAACACTTTCAGAAATTACGCTTACATTCTCTGCATCCTCTAGGAATACTTGCGCTTGCAAGCAGGGCAAATCAGCTGCAATAAATTAAAGTACAATGTCTGAGATGTGCGGCTTCTGTAATACTTGTTAGAATCATTGTCACTAATTAGCTAACACTTTGATGGAACATAATTTTTTAATCAAACAAAAGAGGAAACAAGCACAGGCTGCTGTGAAGTAAAATGTATGTTCACATAATAACGACATACTACATGATATAATCTTATGTAAAAGTGACATATCATTTGATTTTAAAATGTGTAAAACCCTCATTTTTATAAACATTGATAATAATTAAAAGACACTTGGAGGTACCAATAAACCCAATATTTCAACAAACTAGCAAAACTAATAAACTCTAAAATAATCAAATAAACTACACAACAAATTAATATATTATATTCGTTGTTAGTTTCACAATGTGCCAATACTTCATACATAAATATTTGATTCTTCAATAAAATAAACATAATCAAAACACATATACTATAAACCATTATTTTAAAGTAAACATTTTTCGACATTAATTCTTGTCGCTTGTGACACAGTGGCAGGTAAAAGAAGGAATGAACCTTTCTCAGTTGACATTTATTAATTTTCAATGATGTTGTTTAGATAATTAAATGTAAATGAAAAATTCTTTGATACTAATAATGTTAATGATGATAAACTAAATTCTTCAATATAAAGTACCTTTAGAAATATTAATAATATAAAATAAATAAAAACTTGTAAAGGGTGTTTTAAATAAAAATTAGCTGATATTATTTTTAAGAACTTACATAAATCATCAGAAGACGAATAAGAGTTCATTATGGGTCCATTATCGTCATCATTTGGACTCCATGAAATGTCTGGCATATCGTCCGCGACTTGCCGCATTTCACTCTTGTAAAACAATTAAAAAGCAATAAAAATAGGGTATTATTTTAATATACACATTTCACTTTTTTTTCGAAATAGTGTATTATATGCTTTGAAAAGAATCGAGAGTAACAAATGTATAATTAAACTAAAATTAAAATCTTATGAATTTAATTTAGATTAAAATCTTATAAATTTAATAAAAATAAAAATATTATAAACATATAAATCGTATTAGTTGAATTTTTAATTAAAATTATTTATAAAATTTAAATAAGATTTCCAATATATATAATTCCTACACATAATATTTTAATGTAATTTAACCAATTTATGTATCAAATTTATTATTAAATATATGTTATATAGAATTTATATACATATATTTTTTATATTACACTTTTTACATTTATATAAATAATTATTATCCGAAATATGTATAATTGTGAGCTTCTAACAATGCTATTACAAATTGAAAACATATATTCATGCAATTTTACATAAGAAACATATTACTATTGCATTAATATTGTAATTAAGTTATTACTGCAAACTAACTGAGATCTACATTAAACCATATTGATATTAACTACTAACATTATTTAATGAAATACCACAACAATGAGATAAGAGATTAAAATGACCAAATATTCAGTAATAGACAATCTACTATTTGATGCAATTTTGTTCAATAATAATAAGAACAAATATTACCATTAAACAATCCTTTACCATATACATTACTATGCAAACTGATTTAAGAAATAATTTAAAAATTGAGTTTTTTAACTTAAAAAAAGTTATTATTAGATTTTAGCAAAGAAAATATAAAGTTTAAAAAATAATTACTGGAACTTTGGTGATCCAACATACTTTTAAATACTATAGAATAGACATTATAAAAAACCAATTCATATTCAATAGAAAAATAGCAAAGCAATAACGCATGTCTATAGATTTTCTAAAAATGGATAATTATCATTATATAATATGATTGATACAAAATGTATATTATTCTATTGAATAAAATTAATGTGTAAATTTCATCAAAATGTAGTCAGATGAATATCAGGGATTAAAGTTAATATATTATTATGATATGGCTGATTGAGTACTTCTGTATAAAGTGATTTAATGTGTGGAAGGGTATTGCTAAACATGTGTCACTACAGTTATAGAAAAACATTTCAGTTAATAATTGAAGGGAAATAAAATATTCAGATCAGTTTAATCTCAAGTTAAAAACAACACAAATCTCACATTGTTATATATATATAATTGTTCGAAATAAAGTATATGTTAGTAGGTTAGTAGAAATTGATACATCTACCAATAAGTACAAGATTACTTACCCCAACCAGTTCTTCCTTAATTAGACATGTAAATATGTTTTTTTAATAATTAAAGATTTAAAGACAAATTTACTCAGTTCAAAAATACATGATAATTATAATTCAAATAGTAATATTATCTTTAAATATTACAGATAACAACTTTAGTAAAATTTAACATAAATAAATATATAATATTAAGGAAAAATAAATCATCAAATAATTTATTTTTATTTTAAACACTTTTCATAAAAAATAAAATAATATTCATGATACTAAAAGAGTTACTAAAATTATTAGACTAATATATATCTGGAAAATCGCCAGCCAAACATATACAAAAAACACTTAACCAACCAAACAAAGAAAACAAAACAGATACAGTCTAAACATAGACAAATAGGGGCACAACAAAGTCACAGAGATGAAAATACAAATGAATGTATAATAACAATAGAAATAAGATTGAAAAAAAATTATTTCCGATGTAGAAAAAATAATCTGCATTACATAATTGAGGAGTGGATTACAGTTTTCCATTAGAATTACCATTAAGAGAACATAATCCATTGTTAACGTTTTTTTTTTTTTTAATTTTAGTTCATTTTATTCAATATTCAATATTAGTAAAAAAATTTAAAAATTAGGATAGAATTAATCATAATTAGAGTTAGTTAAAGTAGAATTATAATTATTTAATTTAAAATAAATATAATATATTATTATTAAAAGTAGATAAAACGTTGGTATTATGTAAATATGTTTTTTTAAAAGCCACTAATATATAAGTTTTAATTTTTTTTTTAATTTTATAAATAATGCATATAATATTGCAAATATGTAATCATATAGTAAATGTTTACTGCTGCAAATAATTATTAGACTATTTTTATATTATTATTATTATAATTACATACAATATATAACATATTTTGAAAAATTTATGACAAATTGAAAATATATGGCTTATTAATTAATTTATTTGACTTTGCAGTAATTAACCAGATCAGATATATTTATCTAATTAATATTATAATCATAAATATTTTATATGGTTAGTATAAAAAAGTTATTTTTAAACTATATTTCAAGCATGTTAAATTATATTATTATTAATATGTATTAGTTTTTCTTAATTTATATAAGCAATATACCTTTTAATAATTATTACAAATAAATTAAAACACATAATAAACACAAAATCTATATTAATTTTTAATATATTTATAGTTTAATTACATTTATATATTAAAACTTTTTTATATTCAATACATGCACTGTAAATAAAATCTGCTTATAATCAGGTGATATAGAGTTTAATACTCAGGTGGCTGAGTATCAGGCCCTTCCTAATAATCAGGGGCTGGCTGAATATCAGGCTCTCTTTAATACAATGTCTTATTTTTTAAATAATTTTATTATCACAATAATAACATGGGTAAAAAAATTCTTATTATATGTTTTAAAATATATATATTTATACAACATTTTTAATTTCAGCATTCAGAATATGTATGCAAAGGGAAGAAAACTACATAAAATATTCATATGTGGATGCAGCCTCATGGACAAGATCAAAGTAATACAATAAGATGTACATAATATAAGTAAATAAATAATTATTAATCTGTTTCAATATCATTATATATATTTATTATATGTCATATCATTATATTATAAACATTATTAATTCATATAATTAAAATCCAATTGTACATTGCTCTCAAATATAATTTTTTAAACAAAAAAAATATTATTTATTTATAAATAGTTAAACAACTTTTATTAAACATTTAAAAATTCTTCTATGTAATTTCTATTGGCAATATATTTCATGTATAAAATATATTATGATAATCAGTTAGTTTGATAACATTGGCTGAGTATCAGAAACTTCCTAATAATCGGGCATTGCCTGAATATCAAGCAGCTGACTATAAGACACTTCCTAATAATCAGGTGCTGCCTGAATATCAGGTGCTCTTTACTAAAATCTGTGGATGTGTGTATATTATATTAAAATGTATAATATTATTACAATAATAACATGTGTATATAAAATAATATTATTAAATGTTTTACAAATATATAAATTTCTACACAATTTTAAACTTTAGCATTCAATATGCATGCAAAGGGAAGAAAACTATGTGAAATAATATATACATCCAGACCTAATTGCAGACTAGAAAGTCATATTTTGTACATAATATATATTAATAAATTACTATAAATGTGTTTAGATATTATGATAAATATTTATAATATGTTGTATATCACTGTATTATAAACACATTTAATTATGTTAATTAAAAGCCAATTGCACATTGCTCTTAAATAATTATATACAGTTTTAATAAACTAAACCATGTATAATAAATGAATTATGAAAGCTATAAAAAAATATCTATATTTTACATTTATTTTAATTTAGAATGGCATTCTGATTATTTTTTGTAATGAGTTGTGGCTTAAAATATTTATGGTAATAGAATATTTTTTGATTAGTAAATGAAAAGTTAAGCTTAACATCAGACAAAGATGTATTCATTTTGTACATATGTTTCATAAAATAATTGTTTATATAAATGTAATATGATATAATAAATAATGTAGTAAAATAATAAATAATTTAAATATAAATTAAACATTTTTTAGATATATTATATTATTAAAAAATATAAATTATAATGGAAACACATATTTTCCTTTGATCTAATGACTTACAATTATTAATATTTATACTATAATTTTTTTGAATTATCATTATAATGACTAAACATAAAAATATGGTTGAAGAATAATATATGTTTATATTTATTATTTAAATAAATCATATTTGAAAAAAGAAGTAAAAAGTTCCAACTTTTAATGTTAGCTTATTGTGACAATTTATTATGGAAGCTGATCATATTTTCATGTCCATGCAATTAAAGGTAATTTATATTGTTCTGATTTTCACATGTTATATATTAAACATTATCTAAAACATCATTATTAATATTTGGATGACCATTCTTTTGTGTGTAGCTGTTTAATTCATGATTGGTAAATAAGTTATAAATAAATTTTATTTTAAATTGTAGTGTACCATTTTGTTGGGAAATATATAAATTGTTCAGTTTTAACCAACCTAAATTGAAGCTATTTCATGTTACCATTTTTAGAAAATGGAGCACATGATTATTAAGCTGTGGAGTACCTGATAGTCATAATACTATGCTTTTTTGCAGGCACCTGAATACCAGGTGCATTAAACCTGTTCAATGGCTGATTATCAGGTGATGTATTGCCTGATAATCAGTTTTAAGGACTGATAATGTGATTTTTTTACAGTATGGTCATGATTCATCAAAGGTATAAAATACACAAACAATTAGTTTTATTATACATCAAAATATGTTAAAAAAAATTAAAGTTAAGGTTATTTTATTTGGACCAAAATTTTGGTCTTGGACTATTATAGGTTAATATTTTTATAGAAATTATTCTTCAAAATTGACAATATGTATGACAATTATATGCATAAGTATTTCTGAAAGTTAATTAAACTTAGAGCATTGTTATAGTTTAAGTTGTAAAGTTGAAACAGAGTTTGTTAAGGCCAAGGCCAGGGTATATAGAATAGACTTAGAGTAAAAATGTTAGGTAGTTAGACTAAAATAAAAGAGAGTTAAAGTATAATAATTTAAAATTCAAGTTATAAAAAATAGAAAATATGGAAATGTTTTTAGTTACGTCTGAGCCTGAGTAGAGTGGAATACAGTTATATATATTATTGAATATTGTAAAATAGAGTAAAATCCAAGCTATAAAGAATAAAGTGGATTTACTTACAGATAAGTATAGTGGAATAAATTTAGTTAGAGTGGAATTGTAATTATTATTATTAATTGTAATTGTTACATATATAGACATATTGTTGAAAAGCTATATAACAACAGCCTCAGGCGCTGCATGGTTAAATCAAACTAGGCCTATTATAGGCTATAGCCTATAGTATAGGGTTATAATAAAAATAAAATATTTACCTCATCTGATTGCATATAAAAAATAAATAAACAATTATTCTTCAAATAAGGCTTATTAGTGCGCTGAAGGCGAATACAACATTAAAAAAACAGCGATCGACTTTGAAGTTTGAAACAATTACTAGCCGGCTTACACATTTTTTGAGGTAAATTTGATTAGTTCATATAACAATAATAATCAACACTATAACAATTTAAAATAATTTTGCGTTATTTTTAAATATAAAAAAATATTTTTAGCATTTAATGAATCAAAGAATGCATTTAATAATATTAATTTCATAGTGTAAATAAATATTTTCAATCCCTCTATCTTTCTATGTGAGAAGGCGGATACAACAGCTGATATTTAAATTATTCTAAAATATTTACATAAATAAGTTTTAAACAAACAAAAGTCAGGCATAACCAAAATATTATTATATAAATATAGCTTGATAATATTAATACTTCGTCCGTTAATTTTAATTAACGTTGCTTAAAATTGTTACAACCATCCCAGGTGCCAAAAGAAAATGGACCTGATGATATTTTAATTAATGTTTTACAATTATTTCATTGGATACGCGGCAAAACATTTAACAAATTATTCTAATTTTTTTAATAATATACAACAAAACTTCATTGTAATAAAATTATAACAACTTTTTTCTTACCCGGTAACCAAATATTCTTAATCCGTCTTTGCTCTCGCAACAAAAATGAATCATTAAATCTTTTCATATTTGCAATTGCAAGAGTGCGCACACTTAATGGTGCTTAAATGTTAATAATAATAAATAAGTTATTGCCCTATGTTTTACTTACTCTATGTTAGAATTGCCGAGCTCCAGAAAGCTACATATCGGATTGTGACTGTTGGTTAATACAATGGGTTATCATCATCTGCTATGGAGAATCCTCTAACATACATTTAGAACATATTTTTTAATTATGTAGATGCATGTAAATAGAATATACTACATTAATAATTTCGATCATTGAAGCAAAACAAAAGGTTTATCGTGACACTACATATCTACGGAATATTTTTAAAAAATTACCTTTGATAAATTAATTTAGGTGTATTATGACTACTACATGTTTAAGAAAGTCAATCTAGAATCCCGATTTCTAAGTAAAAACTATTTTGATGTAACATTGTAGAGATATTGAATGGTATTAAGAATTTCAATACTACATATTCAATTTCATATATTTAAAATTGATGGTAATATTATCAGCGTGTATTTTCAAATTATTACCTGGTTGCATGATCAGTTACACGGCGTAAAAAATCTAGGGGGCCCACGGCTGCCAAGAGCCAGCGGGCTCTTGGAGGCCAATTCCAGTCTCCCCTCCTCCTTACCCCCCGGATCGTAGCTACTTTACGGAAGGAGATGTCATCCTTGATAAAAGTCAGGAGGCCACCACCCTTCACCCTTGCCCCGTCAGGGCCAATGGGTCGGTCCCGTCTCACAGCCGCATACCCGGGGAGTTTCGG
>JAUZND010076868.1:0-16447 GCA_034780555.1 Coelogynopora nodosa | reverse complement strand
CCACGTTGATACACTGTTCGGACGCCCCATTGATAGTCTTCCGGAATCGCCCTTTTTCTAAATTCCCATCTATGATTATAACACACAATAAAAACATAATCGTCGTATGTGGAATAAATAATATTTTATTTGGAGCTCTTTCGACTATTTAAATTAGTCTTTTTCAATAAAAAATTATTTAACAACTATTTTTATACGTGGAGAAATGAACATTGTTTACAAAAAATCAATAATTATTGAGAGAAACAAATATATATTACAATCAATAACATAGCATAATCACTACATCGTTTATTTATACCTGTTGGATGTAACGTCTTTAAAACTAAAATATATAAATCTTCCTTGTTATAATTCTGTCTTCAATATTCCAATTTTCAATATGATCGAGTATAGTAATCTGTATGTCATTTTCAGAATGATCTGGTAGGTTAAAATGTTCTGCAGTTTCAATAAATTTAAATTTACTTATTCTTGCTAATTTTATATCAGATTTATGTCCTGATAATCTTTCAGAAATGGGTCTTCCTCTTTGTCCAACATTTATGGCCTTACATTGTTTACATATAATTGCATATACACCATTTTTGGTTGCATATGTTCCACCATTTTTTATTTTAATATTTCTTCCGTTGAGAATATTTTTTACTTAATTTATATTTAAAAAAAACAAGGACAGGTTTTACATCTTGGTCTGTTACATTTATTGTTAGTTGTGGTTTGTTTTTTACTGTTATATCTGAATGTATTAATTTATTTGGTAGAGTTGTAAGACGTCTATAAGCTACAAGAGGTGAATCTGGAACGCCGTTGGAAAGTTATTTAGTGTTACTATTAGTGATTATTTTCAAGTTGTTACGTAATATGTTTGGTAAATTTATTAATAATATAAATATATATAAATATATAATATAAATAAAAAAGGGTGATATGTTACTATACAAGGTACTCTAGGTTGTTCCAGAAGAGTCTTTTTCTCAAAAAGAAAGTCACGATTCTGTTTTAAACTATATTATAAACTCTGGTTAATTATAGATGGTGGATAACCCTTATTTATAAAATATGTTTAAAATCAAATGCTTTTTTTTATAAACGTATTCTTATTGGAACATATTCTACGGAGTCGAAGGAACTGACTTTTAAGTATACCAGTTTTACAATGTTTAGGATAACAGCTATTAAATTTTAAATAATGATGGCCGTCTCTTGGTTTTGAATATAGCCTACATCTGTTGTTATTTGTCCATTCTCGATTGAAATACTTAAATCTAAAAAGTTTACTGTTTGATTTCTATAATTGACATCATAGGATAATTTTCATTTCATGTTATTGTTAAATGACTAATTTTGTATAAAATCTAAGAATTTATGTAGGTCGGCTTCAGAGTCTTTCCAAATAAAAAATATATTATCTAAAAATCTTAACCAAATAAAAGGTTGTTTTCCTGTTTTTTTCTTATAAATATTTACCATTTCTGTCTCCATTTTGGACATAAATAAATTATCGAATGTTTGTGCTGCTGGAGTTCCCATTACTGTACCTTTTATCTGAAGAAATAACGAATCCATAAATCGAAAATAATTGAACTTCAAAATTATTTAAAGAATATTACATATAAGTTTTATTTTCCGTTGCTTGGTTAATTTAAATAGTAGAAAGCGCTCCAAATAAAATATTATTTATTCCACATACGGCGATTATGTTTTTGTTATATGTATATTATAAGACACAATATACATGAATTGTAGTACATATTGTACATACTGTTCATCGGATCTAACACATTCCCTGTTACCATGACGATAGGTGATCTCACGTCGGCAGGACCTGAAGCTTATCGTCACGTCGGCCACAATGGACTCGGACAAGTTCGCCCACTTCTTCGGCGACTGCACAGTGTTCCACATCCCTGGGCGCACCTTCCCGGTAGACGTGATGTTCAGCAAGACCCCAGTGCAGGACTACGTGGATGCCGCCGTTAAGCAGACCGTCCAGATTCATCTGGGCAGCGGGGAAGGTGAGTTGCTTAGTTCATGTCATCTTCAGGGATAGGACTTTACATGGAGGTGCTTGGTTCATGTCATCCTCAGGGATAGGACTTTACAATGGGGGGTCTTGGTTCATGTCATCCTCAGGGATAGGACTCTACAATGGGGTGTGGGGGCCTACTTGTCATTACCTGTATCATACATAATATAGGATTGTCATCTTTTTCCATACATACATTTCCCTAAATTTTAATGCTTTCGTATTTCCATACTTTTTGGGTGTTTATTTAGAAATTTACCTTAAGTTAACATTGAATATTCCGAACTAGGACTTGTAAGACATCAGTCTCTCGTTTTTCAAGACTCACACAAACTTTCATAAAATTAGCCAATTGTGTAAGTAAAGGCGATAGACATAGACACCAGGTTTTTGTTGAATATTGGCAGTGCATGATTTCGCCTAAAAAGCAATAGAAAAATCTGTTTCCTAAGTGAAATAATTGATAATAAATTTGATCAAAAACGCACCTTTTATCAAGAGCCGCATGTACAAAAACCACTCAGGTAACAGATGCAAAATATGGCAAGACAATAATATCTTCTAATTAGTAGTGAGATTAATTTTTCTGTATCAAACTATCAAAAGCGTTAAAAATTAATTGAAACAATTAGAATATAACTACTATTCGAATATTGATTGCTTCGGCATCCCATGAAATGAAAAATTCTATTTAGTGAATTAAATGATTTCTTTAGTACTTTACGTTTAAATTAAAACGATAGCAATTTAACAAGAACTAATTATGAGGTGCTTACAATAATTTCAGATATATTTATTTCAGTGGAAAATGTGCTGTTAGAATGTAAAATTCAGTCATATACAATTACCTGTTTAATCTGTTTTTTCATATGTTTCATTATATATATATAGTGTTCTTTAATATTTATCTCTAATTTCAGGTGATATTCTGGTCTTTATGCCAGGTCAAGAAGATATCGAAGTAACGTCAGCTCTTATTGCGGGTGAGTGAGCTGGTTTTACAAAATATGGAGTATCGTATTGATGACTAATTTTACCTGTAATGTATATTATCAATTCAGTCAAATTATAATAATCAATCAATTATAATCAATTAATCAATATATTATATTCAGTCAAAACTGAATCATTCTAAGCTCCAGATCCACACCGCATCCTCTCTAGTCTATAAGATTGTAACATTGACCGGTCCGTGTTCACAGAACGACTGGCCGACCTGGATGAAGCCCCAGAGCTGTCCATCCTGCCGATCTACTCACAGCTGCCCAGTGATCTGCAGGCAAAAATCTTCCAGAAGGCCGAGTCTGGTGTCCGGAAGTGTGTTGTGGCCACCAACATTGCCGAGACTTCTCTCACAGGTCAGTCGACAGTTCAGTTGTGGCGGGCGGAAGCTGCAGTATTGCTCTAGTCTCAACTTGTCTCTTTATAGCCAGTGTTGATTCCTTGCTTCATTGCAATGTCGATTATTTTAACAAAATTAATTATTAGTTCTGTTTAACTGCGACTTTTATTTTATTGAAGTTAAGTCGTATATGAAATTTCCAGTTAAATCCAGTATGTTTTCAGATTTTTCTAAGACTAAATTTAATGGAAATCGGGAGAACCTTTCAAAAAAGTAATTTAGAAATAAGAATGCTTTCAGTCTAATTATTAATTTTGCATAAATGTTTTTATAATTTTTCTAAAATATTTTTTTTCACACATAGACAATTTTAATGTGGGAGAGATAACATATTATTTAACTATTAAAAACAATTCAACGACCTGCATACCCCATATTAGTTATCAGTTTTTCAAGTAAACAAATAGAGTCTATAAGTTAATACTGTTTAGCATACCAGTTAATCCCTGTCACACGCGCCTCCACTTTTACAAAAAGTAATGCTTTCCGTCTGGTGAAGGTTTGTACCAGAATACACTGAAGTTTGTCCTAAATATTAAAAATTCCAACTGCTTTATTAAACCGACTATTTTACTAAAAAGCGACCTGATGAAATCCAAATTTAGTTTAAGATCTTATCAAATATACATGAATCACTTTTTATAAATAAATTGTGACTTAATCAGTATATTAAATTGGTTGGTTTTTTATTATACCTCTTATTTTATTTAAAAATAGGTCACTTAATGTTTTTAATTGGTTCTTAAATGTTAATTGACAGGTTCTATTGATTTATTTCCCACCATATAACTTTAAAAGGGTTTAAAAGGGATAGCATGTTTTATAAAATAAATTTTAACTAATTTTTTAACTTTCTTATTCCAACGTGTAGTTGATGGGATAAAGTATGTGGTAGACGCCGGCTACTGCAAACTCAAGGTGTTCAACCCCAAGATTGGAATGGACGCCCTCTCCATCTATCCAATCAGTCAGGCCAATGCCAATCAACGCTCCGGTCGTGCTGGAAGGACGGGACCTGGGTGAGTCATAATGCACCACTCTTCTGGACCAATCAAATGCTGGCACGTTGTTGCCGACACTTTTTATCAGGAGTGCTAGCTCTAGATTATAGTTTTTATATAGAATATATTTATTAGTTTTTTTAGGTTTTTATTAATTTAGATTAAGTTGTTTTTTAAAGTGATTTCATTTTATTACTATACATATACCTTAAAATACTATACAATTTAAAAATATTTAAAACTACTTTCACTGATGGTTTTAGAGAGGTTTGTTATATTAATTAAAATGAAAAACAATAAAATGAATAAATAAATCACTTTTTATTAACTATTTTTGACTCGTTGCAATGGTAATTAAGCAATAAATTATAACTGTTACAATAAAGATAAAGTTTATAATATATAAAGTTTATTGTAATTTTATATTTTTGTACCATTTTTCGTATTGTATTTTTATTACAATAATAACAGTAAAACTGTTTATTACAAATTGGCAAAAATAGGTATTATTAAAAAACAAGATTGAAACAAAGATGCAGAATAAATAAACAAAAATGAGCGTCAACTTATTTATTATCTTAAAATACATTTTACAAAAAGTTTAGATTATACGTTTTCATTAACTCTGACAGCAAGTTCTGTTAAACTTAGCGTATTTTAGTTCATTAGAATTGATTGGAACCCTCGGACAAAATCAGATCACCAGGTAGTAAGAAACTAGATAAATCAGAAATAATAAAATATAAATCCAAAGAAGGGGTAACTATATAACAAAGAAAACAGACAAAAAAGATCCACAAAAGGCAAAGGAGAGGAAATAATAAAACTGGAAATAACAAGAGTACAACTTCCTAGGAAAAATTCAAGAAAACCAGCCAAAAGGAGACCAATACCAAAAGTGAAAGAAAATGAAGGAATTCCACAAAGTTATATAACACCGGCCTAGGAAATGAGAGGATGTTAAGTCATGCCTTTAGTGGTTATATCTTAACTAAAGCCAATATCCAGGACACAAAACCAAAACAGACCGAAAGTAGAAGCTGACTTAAAGAGAGACATTAAAAAATTAATAAGGTGCGTGACTTAGGACACTCAGCGGTGTGCTTAACCAGTTTGATAGCGCGCTACCGTCACACTTCTCTTGTTCAATATCTACTGATCAAGATGGTAAAAAAGCATAAATAGGCCTAACGCGAGTTTAGAAAAGTATTAAATTTAGAAATAAGGCTATCATTACATTTATATCAGTCAGTGTTATATTTGGTATATTCAACATAATGCCCACTTGAAATGGATGAACCAATGTGACAAATAACACCAAAAAGAGAAAACTTGTAATTATTTAAACAAAGATTAAGGTGAACATATTAAGATGGAATGTCCAGTTTTACAGATGCTACCATACCTAGTAACAGTAAATCTGTTAATAAGAATAGCTAGAATATTAGGATGCTGGTGAATAACTCATGATGGAATGAGAAGTATTAATATTACATTTAAGGGCAGGTTAAATTCTTCTAACTCACACACAGAATTAATAATGTTTGGAAATTTTAGTTTTCAAGTAATTAAATAAATAAAGCATGTTAAATATAATTTAAGATATCATTATATTATGAATGGACCATTACCCTAGCTTTTATGTGTACGTAAAAATTATAAACTAAAATTGCACCCTATCCAGATCTAGTAGTTATGTCAGTCATCACATCTTCATCATCTACTTCTATTCTCTCTCCACCTGCCGTATAGTCAGTGTTATCGACTGTATACAACTCGTCAATACCACGAAGAGATGCTCATCACAACAGTGCCCGAGATACAGCGTACCAATCTGGCCAATGTCGTCCTGTTGCTCAAGTCACTTGGTGTGCAGGACCTCATGAGGTTCCACTTTATGGACCCCCCACCACAGGTAACCATAGCAACTACATGTGGCCCTAACTGAATGAATGCACACATTTAAACGTGCTCCCCATCAGTGTCTATTATAACGTTTAAATATTTAGGTTTCTTAAGTTTGTACTTTGAATTAAATAAATATCTCAAATGTGGTTGTCAAAGATTAAATTGTGATTTTTTTACTGCATTATCGAGATTAGAAATGTTCAGATTTTCCACGCCAAAATATAGCATTATTTATATAATTTTACTGTATTATATTTTTGTTTAAAAACTAGTCTTTCATTCAGATAATTAATAAAATTTATTAAATATCTGAATGAAAGACTAGTTTTAATAAATTTATTATCCAATTCTATAAACTGACAATTCTTTTAAAATTATATTTAATATAATTTTAAAAGTATTGTCAGTTTATAGAGTTGGAGAATAAATTTATAATAAATATATTTGAATAATTATCTTAAATAAATTATCTTCTTTTGATTAAAATTGTTTATAAAATCATTTATTTGACAAAGTATGCTTCAATCGGGACAAACATTTATAGACACCATTTATAACTGTTCTGACATGCCAACCTTACCGAATTTTAAGGGAATGTCCCGGATTTCGAAGCTGTCTCAGATTTTTTTCTAAAATTCATGATTTCAGAAATAGAATTTATTTACTTATTTTTTTACCTTTACTACTTTGCTTTTGTGAAATCGAATCATCACTAGTTAGAAAATGATTGATCAACGAATGAATTAAATCGAAGTTTGATAATTATGGTTAACAAGATAAAATGTGACAAATTAGCCTATGATCTAAAATATGCTGAGGAAATCATCCCATACATGTTTTCTAGGTTACGGATAACCCAGAAAATAAACGGAAACACAATCTTATACTCATCATAGTCTGCTTCGTTTGCAACGTCTTCTTTTGAAAAGGAAGACTTCTGCAGTCTATTTCGAATTTATTCGTAGGTTAATTCTAAGTATAAATAATTTTGAATCAAACATTTCTGTAAAATGAACCTCTAATACACATCACCAATCGTCTACTGCTGGATTTTCTTTGTGATTTGTTATCTCGTTACATTAAAGCATCGAAAAGCATCCTCATTGACGTTAAGGACTTAAGAAATATGAACTACAAAAATCCAAATATGCAACAGTCATTTAAACATAATTTTATTTCTGACGAGACAAGGCAACGATTAGACAAACTGACTAAGTATCAATTAAATCGAGATTGTTAACAATATTATTAATTAAGTTTTTCTATTTTGCTGCTTTGGAGAATGTGTTTCAGAAATTTCCAATTTACAGTGATCTCTTTTACTCGATTCTGAATTAACTATATATTTTTTACAAATAACCGAATATTTATAATGCATTACCTTATCCAATAGTAAATGGATACATTTTATTCATCACCACGTAAACAAATAAAAAGAGGAACAACAAATTATCAAACCGACTGTCAATTTGAAACAAAATTTTATAATAATATCAGGATGGTTTAAAGGAAAAACCAACATTCATTACTAAACTCCAGAAATGTCAAACAAAAGGAATGAGTTATCATCAAATCATAAATATTATTTATAAAACATGTTTACAATCCAAACATAACTTGTACTCTATGTAAAACAGGCCTGGAGCGATATATAATATAAGATGGTAAGTCAAACCTGTGTATTGACAGTTTGTCAAATCCAAAAAAGCAAAAGAATAATTGTGGACAGGGCGGATTATATAGAAAACCAGTGTAACAACTGATATTTATAATAAAAAAGGAAGAAAAGATGACTCATCAATGGTGTGGGATTTTAGACTCTCAGTGGACCTTCAGACCAAAGTTCATATTCCACCACGATTTGGTGTTTTGATATTTGGGTGTCTATATTCTGTTTCAAAAAGAGATCCAGCATTGTGACAATAATAGATTGGTTACAACTTAATATTTTGTAGCATAACATGTTTGTGCGGTTTTGTTATTTTATTATTCCAGTGTAAAACTGAATGTAAACTCGCAGTAATTCGTATCATTAAATAAATAGCATGTTTAGAATTGTTTGACAGTGGTCCATTACCTAGTATCATTCATGTTTTTGTTGTTTTAATACAGCACACAGTTAGCGTATTAATACGATTAACAATATGATGTTGTACTTCGTTACTTGTTGGATATGGTATTTAGTGTGCTATGTTCACAAGATTTATTTAATTTTGGATTTCTGTCAAGTTGCAAGCCATGTGGTGGTTATCCACGTTTGCTTTAATTCAACTGCTCCACTGTGCCGCATTACAAGATGATGGTGTAGTTAAGCTATCCACCATCACCGATCCCGGACCAATCCCCATCACTCCTCGCTTTCCACCGCGCTTCTACACCGACTTCATCACCTACTACACCTCCTCCGACTCAACCTTCCCGCCCTGGGATGGACCCCCGCCGGTCCCCTATGCGGTTAGCTCCGGCTACACTTTCTACGACTGGGAGAGGCGCGTGTGTGTCGAGCACTACCGGACCTACTGTGTCTCCATCTTCTGGCCCAACAGCTACTTCGCCTGCTATCTCTTCAACATCAACGGGTCCGCCTATCTCATGGCACCGGAGCAGTACGGCTATGGCAAGTGTTGCGTCTTCCAGAAGAGCTTTGGCCCACCGCATCCTGACTTTATAGACCGGTTCAAGTTCTCCCACACTGGAGTTCTCAACTATATGGCTGTGGATTGGTGGGTACTGGCTGATGTGCCAGGACACAAGCAGCCGTTTGGTTATTATGGGTTTTCGCAGGTGGCGCTTGAGACGGGGTTCCGACCTCCGATCTCCTTTGCGTACAGGGATACTCCGGGCAGTGCAATGCAATTATTCTACAATTTCACTGTGAGCGGACCCAAGGTGGACCAGGCGGGCAGCTTCCGGTTGCCGAAAGAGTGTGAGGGAGTCAAACTCTGCCCCACGCATAAGTTTAAAACGGGAGGATCGAGTGATTTTGGCGACTTCAAACTTTTTAATTGACTGATTGACTTTTTTAAAAGTTGTTTGGTGTTTGAAAATTAATTGTTGTTTTATTTATTATTTGAATTTAGTATACCAGTTGCTGTGTCATGTATTAATCAATTAATGTGAAATAAATGTATATTTAATTTATTATAAAATAATGCTCATTATTCATTATTAATTGTTAGGTTATGCGTATTTAAAAATATTCCGTCAGTTATAACAAATAACACTTGAAACTATTCCAGAAAATGATACTAATGTTATAGGTTTTATTTTTATTTAGTTTTTTCATATTGCATTAGGCATACATTGTTTTATTGTAGTAACTAATAGTTTGTATGAACCATACACTTTAATTAAAATCTGAATATTTAACACGTAAAATGATATTAGTAGAAACTGATGAATATACAAGTCCTTTGTGTTTTTGCCTAAATGCGTTTAATTAATAATAAAATTATAATTTAATTAAAAAATAAGTTATAATTTATTTATATTATTGCGTAAAAATATAACTCATTTTTAGTGAAATGCTTTTAGATTTTAATTATCAGCAGAAAAATAAGAAGTACTAATACTTGTAAACGAAAACCAACATTATATAAAGATAGGAAATTTAAAAAAAATTATATTCGTGTTTTAAACAATAATTAAAATATACTGACTATAATAAATGCTGTATACCAATTTGCAACGTGTAAACTTAAATCGGGATCTTGTTTATTTATTACTTTAGTATTTTTTGGTATTCTATTTCAATAGTTGTAAAACAATTTTTACTACTGTTGGCTTCTAATTATAGAAATACCAAATGGCGTTAACCTTCTATTTGGCTTCTAGGAAATTATTATTTAATAAACACTCAGTCCCAATAACAATTATGATAAACAACCATAAATTGTGTATAAAAACTTTATAGAGACGTACTTCATTAAGATCTTCGTATTATTTTTTATCTACAACTATAATTTGGCGTTGTCAATCCTTAACTATTTGATTTCATTATTTAAACATATTGTTAAGGGATTTTTGATACTTAAATTTAAAATACCCTTTTCTATTATATCTTTAAATATTTATTAACGATAAAATATATCGAATTTAACAAATTCGACATATTCTTAAATTCGTTAATCAATATTATAACAGTACCCCCTATGGAAACAAAATTTGTGACCCCACAAACATTAAACAATTTCCATAAAACCCAATTTTTAAAAATTTATTTGGGTTTCCCAGAATTCATTTTATATGAAACCAAATTATTTTATATTCTCATATTTTAAATATCAGAGTCAATCTTCAGATTATTTTAAAATTTATGGAACTAGTACGGTTCCTAAATAACTTTGACAAGACTACTTACTGTTGTGCGCATTCAGAGTTGATCGATCTGTATTTATTCTTCAGCAGGATTAGAACCTGGACCATTGGTGTGGAAATCGAGCATTCTACCACTACAGACTATTAACAAAATTATTATGATTATAACTTGATTATGGAATTCCTATAATTAGACTCTATTCTCGTGAACCTCACGTCACCCAGGACAACATCCTTCAGTCGATGTATCAGCTGTGGATTCTAGGCTCCTTGGACAACACGGGCAGTCTGACCCAGATGGGCCGACAGATGGTCGAGTTCCCCCTGGATCCCGCCCTCTCCAAGCTCCTCCTGGTCTCCTGCCAACTGGCCTGCTCCGAGGACGTGCTCACCATCGTGTCGATGCTCTCGGTTCCCTCGCTTTTCTACCGACCCCGAGGGAGGGAGGAGGACGCGGATGCCGCGAGGGAGAGGTTCCAGGTGCCCGAGTCCGATCATCTCACCTACCTCAACGTCTACATCCTCTGGCGGAAGTCGGGGTGAGTGCAGTGAGACTGGGAATACAACAGGAACCTGGAAACAGTACACTTAGGGGGAATATTGATCTGACATATTTTATTAGGGTGGATATAAATGTAGAAATTTGTACTATTATATCATAAATTATGTTTATTAAATAAATCCGCAATTTTAGTTATTCTTATAATTACGGTATGTTATTGTGGTATTTTGTATTCACGGATACATAGAAATGTCTTGTATAAACACAATAAAATATTTGATATATATATATGAATGAGATGTAAATTTTTAAAATCAATTTAAAAAACATAAGCCTGAACGTTCGCTGAACCACGTTCTGGACTGCTTAATACGTCTTCTGAACTTCTACACAAACGAAGATGATCACACATCAGTGACCTGTAGTTATATATTGTAGATGAATTATGTCTGATTCTGTCATCATCAACCTTATTAATTATATAACATTTATAAATACAATAGTTTATGAAACAATCGGAAATATATTTATTTAACAAAATATTAAACAATCTGGACAAAATAGTTAGAAACAATATTTAATTTTAAATTTATAATATCTACTTCCTTTTATTGTATTCAACGAACATCATAATAATATAATTTGGCTGATATTCGGAATATATTTTTTCATGATACGAGACACAATTAAAAAACTTATATTATAATACACATATATTTAAAATCGGTACAATCATTTTCTTGTCAAAATGTGTAGTCAAAGATAATCAGTTTCCCATATTATATTTTGCACTGTAAATCATGCCAAAATGAATTATTTATCCGCCACAAATATTTGCTGATTGATACCTAAATTTCATAAATATTATGTTTCATTTCACCACTTTCTGCAGCTACTCATCTAGTTGGTGCACGGAGCACTTTGTCCACGTCAAGGCGATGAAGAAGGTGCGGGAAGTCCGTCAACAGCTCAAGGAGATCATGGAATCTCACAAGATGCCGCTCATATCCTCGGGAACTGACTGGGACATTGTGCGCAAGTGTGTCTGCTCTGCCTTCTTTCACCAGGCTGCTAGAATCAAGGTAGCTATGACCTTTATACTCCGATTATTGTCGTCTATTGTACCTATATTGGTACCATATCCCATGTACCTTGGTACAATTGGAAAACAGTATAACGACCAAGTGAAAGGTCGTGTAGAACGGCAAAGACAATTAGGGGTAAAAATGACATAGATTTTCCCGATATAATCAAAAAATATTTCACCGATTAATTTAATATTTTAATACATTCGTTCACTTAAAAGTTTTTATTTTTTAATAAAAAAGTATTTTTTAATAAAAAAGTATTTTTTAATAAAAAAGTATTTTTTATAATCTTTATTATTATTGTGTTTAGCATTTAACCCTTAGTACGTGGAGGGTTTGACGTATGACCCTGATTTTTTACTCAGTGGCTAAAATACGTTTATCTAACTAAAAAAGATAAAGAATAGAATTTCGAATATTTTTACATACCAGCAAAAAATTGTGTTATTATTGATCTATTTTATTCCCCCCCCACCTGTGTTTTCATACTTGCCGGTGATATTAGGAGCTAAAACTTGCAACATTAATAGAAAAAGTGTCATAAATTATGTACGTATAACTTGAATAATGAAATTATATATTAAAATAACCAGCAATTTAAAATAATACTTAAATAGCATTTATATGTTACCAATCGATTAATTATTTTGAAAATAAAAATCACTCGTCAATTCTTTAAGAGATATCTGTATACCTAATTTCAGCTTAATCGGATGATAGGAAGTTTGGTTTTCCAGGGGGGGGGAAATCCCCCACTCCACTTAGCAAACCCTAAAATATATGTCCACGTACGAAAGGTTAAAAGCGCAAATATTTTGCACAAATAATTATGAGGTAATAAAAAATACTAGTATTCATTTGCCAAAATAAGTCGAAATTCTACTATTTTGAAATATTTTTACAGCATATAAGCTGAAAAGTATAATTTTTTATGATTCCGTTTATCCTCTATCAAAAAACCTTTTGACTCCATTAAAAAATGATATTTTTTGGAATTCGCATAAATCTAGACACTTTCTAAGACAATCCTATCATGTTTTATTTTACAAAATAGTGCGAAGTATTTTGCTGATTCTGATTTTAATTTTGAAATGTACACTGAAATTAATGTAAATGAAGAAGTGATTGTGAAAATTCGATGGCCAAAAATAACATGAATCTTCAAACAGAAAAGAAATAAGATGGATCAGATTGTCTTTGAAAATACAACACAGTACATTTTTTTGCCAACATTATTATAGTTACAAATAATTCCATATTTTGTAATTGCTTCATACTGTATACATACAATCAATTTTGTTATTTATGAAACCTATTAATTATGTTTTAAGTTTTACTTATAGTTGTTATATTCCAAAAGTTATATATACAATATAAATAATAAGTTTTAATTATAAAGAAATACATTTCCTTAATGAATTGTAAAACAATATTTTCATGTGCTATATCACAAAAATAATTTTTGTCGTCCAGTATAATTAAAAGAATATGTTTCTGAAGATTTTATGAAAATTACAGATGAATAAAATTAATTTATACTTATAATACAACTACAATGATAATATTATATAAGAATATGAATATATATATATATTCTATTATTACACAGTAATTAACAATTACTATTCCAAAAATAATATTAAAAACAATTATAGTATATATTTTTAAGATTCTGTTTATAGATTTTTGCAGCTGTTTTAGCCAAAACATATTTTTCGTTCAATATAATTTTATTGAATAATTTAATTTGGAAACTTTAATAGACAGTTGATATTGATAATAGGTAGTTTTTCTATGTAATTTCTTGATCATATAGTAAAACGAATGGATATATTTGTTAGGCCTACATAATTTTTTTAAGATATTGTCTATATATTTTTATGTTAGATAATGTAATATGCAGTTTGGAATATTTGTATTTATTTTAATAATAACTAATCTGGATAAGAATTATCTTTTATAGATATATTTGTTAGTTTTGTTAAAGATGTTAATATAATATTTTTGATTTTTTTTTACATTTATTGTGAAATCAGTTTTATTGAAAATTTTAATTTTTCTTTAAATGGTATTTGATATATATTATTTTACTAATAGCTATAAATATCACAATTTTTCGGTCAGTTTTAATTTGATATATACTCTAGAAAATTCAGTCAAGCTCTCATTTTTTGTTATTGTTCATTTGATTTATTCGTTTACGTAATAGTTCATAAATACATATATAATTTTCGAAATATAATTCTTTTGTTTTTTAGAATCGTTGTCAGAATTGTAATCATAAACGGCACTGTCAATCTGAAAAGCCATGATAACATTTAAATTATATTTGTATAAAAAAAATGAGACGTGACTTAAAGACCCAGTAATTGTAAGACTAAGTCATTTTTATATAATGGTAAGACATACCATTGTCTTACTTATAATTGCCTGTCTTACATACAGTATCAATCTTATAAGACCATTTTATTAAGACATATATGACTTATTTTTATATTTTCTATTATTACACGTAACTTCAAAGATGCATTGAATAAAAATAAAGCTTTTAATTTAACACAATCAATTTTTTTAAACTATAGAATGCTTCATAACGTGAGACTGTTGTATTTTTAAGTTTCAAATAAAACTGCATATTAAGAAATAATGCTTTTACATAGATAGATAGTGATCACAATTCCCCCGCGCCTTACAGGACATTTTGGAAACCAACATCAATAACGAAAATAAACTCGAAAAAGATAAAAATTAATAGTCTATATTGTTAATATTCAGAAAAATATCCCTATTTTCTAATAAATATAGTTTTATCACGTATATTTTAACTTCAAAAAATCAAATGAAAAACAATCTACCCGAGCACTCTTTTTTAGATTGGCCCATATATATTTAACCCTATTATAGTGTTATATATTGTAGTATTATTTATATATATATATAAAGCTGATAATGATCGTGCAAAGAAATAAATTCTTTTGAAAATGATATTAATTATAGCTTATAATATATTTAACCTTTTTAGCTATAGAGGAATTTTTAAATTTAGTAAGTATATTAAAATTTTGCAACTATATAAATGTTCCTAGTTTGGAACGACAGCCATAGTTATCTGTGTTTTAATACGCTATTGATCTAGAAATTGTAAACTTTCATAAAATACGCAGCTTTAAAATAATAAATTCGCAGACGTAATGTTTACGGTTGGTTATTATTAAGAAGCGAATGTGTGCGGTTCAATCAAACTGACCATATAAATTTCTCATAAATAAAAGCACAAGAAAAATTTGTTGACCTACTCAGGTATTATATATATAAAATGTGTAATCAATTAATATTTAAACAGAAATTATATATCAAATTTGTAAGTCATAAGTATTTAAACACAGCCACAGGATACTTAGAAAATAGGGTTACACGTCAAAGGGTCACCGCGTCAAAGGGTCACCACGTCAAAGGGTCACCAAATCCATAAAGAAAAAATAATAATTTTAATACAAACGTTTGTTTATATAGCAAATGTATATCAATATAATTATTAAATGGACAAATAAATAGTCCCCTAGACAGATGGACATCAGAATCAGTTTTATTTATTATTAAAAAAAAAATGTTGGTGACCATTTGACATGGTGACCCTTTGACGTGGTGACCCTTTGACGTGCCCCCTTTGACATGACCCCAGATTTGAAATATGCATTAGGAATACCATTCAAAATTTGACAACATAAATATAATTTCATAAATATTTCTAGACCTAGTAAGCTAGGCAATTAATAATATGGAATAGTCAGTATTCTCCATATAGAAATCAATTAGTTGCTGCCTTTTTTCAATTATTTCACAGAAAGGCAGCAACTAATTTATTTCCATCCATTTTCTGACTTGATTTGAATTGCTTCGCCTGAACAATGTCAATGAAATAGACCAATAATTCTATTCCTATGGCTTCTATAATCTATAGTTGCCTAATCTTTAAAATGCATGAGTATGCATTATCAATATATGAAAAATGTGTACTTATCATATTATTCCAAACTCACACATCAGCCATACGTGAATTTGGAAAAAAAAAAATTAAATAGTACCCATTATTAAGGGTTACACGTCAAAGGGTCACCGCGTTAAAGGGTCACCAAATCCATAACGAAAAAAATTAATTTTAATACAAACGTTTGTTTATATATACAAATGTATATCAAT
>JAUZND010076857.1:0-16447 GCA_034780555.1 Coelogynopora nodosa | reverse complement strand
TCAATTAATAAAAACATTAAAAAAAGTATTGTGAGGTGGGTGTGGGGGTACTACAACCATTGCGATAGTATAAATATGCAAGCAAACGGTAGTCATTTCATTATCAATTTTTCTCAATTACAAATCGGTTGACTATTCATTATAATGCAACATTAAAACTTTAGTGTCGCAGGTAATTGAAGCACTTAGATTGTAAATTGCTTGAAACATTGGCAAATAAAAACACCTTTGTGTAAAATCCATTTAGCATATTTAATCATCGATATGTTTTTATTACTCTGTTATTATAATATTATATTGAGATTTCTTGAGTGAAATCTTGAAAGAAATATATTTCACTAAGCTTAGTTACTAAGCTTTTAATTTTTATTAATTAATACATACTTGATATAGAATAATAATTTTCAAAATAGTATATGTTTAAATGCAATACATTAAAAAAAGTATAGTTTTAAAAATAAAAAATAACAATTGTTCGGACTATTATTTTTTTACGTAATAATATCGAACCAATTCCAAGTATTTTTTCGCAAATAAATAATGTGATTATTAATTTATAATATTTAGAGTTGCATAGTCAGGTCGAAGAGATATAAACCCAAACAAACCACCCAGCATAATTTATTTGAGAAAAAAATAAACGATCAGTACACTAAACAGTCAAGCACAGTTATCAGCCTCAAAGCAAGCGGTTTCGGTATATATATCTAACTCAAATATAACTGAATCTAATGAAGATGACTCTATATAGATTTCTGTCTGTTAAACTTGGTCCAATTATCTTATCTCCCAGCAGAACTGCAGGAACAATACAGCCTTAGCGAATTTTAGGAACCAAAATTTGCATTTCGTAATGAAATCTGTCATCTTAGTTTGTGGTTGACTTGATCGGTTGGAGCTCTGCACATCGAGATCGACACGACAGAGTTGCTTCCCTCTTGGCTCCTCCCCTCCCCCCTTCCTCCCACTGTCTTTTATGCACATCTCGCAGTGGGAAAAGTCGGTGATAACTGCGTGTGAACAAACCAGTAAAGGAAAAATGAAATATTGGTTCGCTTCCACTGATAGCTGGAAGAAGACTTCATCATTAACAGGGGCCAAATATTGGATGAGGTCACAATTATAGATCGAATCTCCACGATTGCACTGATCGGTCAAGTATTCTCGGAATATTCCATCCTTCAACTTGTTGGCTCTTCTAATAAAGATAATAATTTGATCAAACACTTTTACAAGATTAACTGGGGGAGTGTTATGAAATCTTTTAATACGTTTTAATAAATGAAACATATTTTTTCAAGTATATTTTTAGAATGGACATCTTGTATTTAATTATAATACATTTTAATATAATCCATTAAGATTATCCTTTGAATATATTATTTTGATCCATAGAAAATATATTGTAATATCCAGTTTATAAATGTAACCGAAAAAAAATAATTTTATTCATTTTAATACACCTTTTTAATTTAAAGTAAAAACATTAACAATATGCAAAGAAAAAGAGTAAATTATTACATTATTATGCACTAATTTAAATGTGATACAATGAATATAATATGTCACAAGCCTTTCACACACACATTATATATACTATTAAGAATCACACCCAACAATCATATTATCACGTTTTCTGTCAAATTAATATGAATAAGTACTATTATAAACTGTGAATTCGTAAAATGATTTCTCTTTTAAACATTATATATATTATTGTATGTATTATTAGAATTATGGTTGTCATGCCTTTTCTAAATATTGATCAAATATCGTATGTAAAATTGTTATCGTTTGTTAAATAGACCCCATTAAGCATATGCCTGTTCCATTTAAAGATATAACCGTTGAAACCCACCGCACGTAATTATAATATTTATAAAATTATATCGAATGGGTTGATTGCAAGCTCAATGGTGTCAATTTCATATACGACGTAAATATATTTTTAACAAAAAACGGACAGAAATATTCTTAATTTGTTGACTTACCGAAATGGAAAATCGATAATAACAAGTGCGGCATTTAATTAAGTATATACCTAAAATAACTAAAGAAATGAAAAAGTATCGGTTTTGTAAATTATGGTCCGAAAAGTGTAAAATATTTTCTCTCTGATATAGATATTTTAACGAAAGGTAGGAGGTAAAGTAAAAATGATTTACTTAAAGCGACCATCTTTCCGTTTCAATCGAAAATGTTACAATGTAGTAGAAATATCAATACCAGTTTAATAAACATTTTAAAAAGTCGAGTTTTCTTGTGAAAGGTTTTCTGAGTCTGAAACCTGAAAACCATGATAATGTTCCATTGGAACTTTAGTAATACGATAGTCATAATTATAATGCTCAAGAATGCTATTTTGGCTCGTTTGAATTCCTACAGTGTTTGTGTTAATATCAGAACGAGTCCCAGATAACACAGTATGATTTAGATACGTGTTTGCTGTCCCTTGAGAAAACGCAGCTATATCCGAAGAAAAGTTGAAATGGATTATGTAATTATCATCTAGTTTACATGGTAAATGCCGAGAGGGTGGAGAAACATGTGAGAACGAAGAACCGTTCAAAAGTAATGGCTTGGAATTAGTAGAACCATCCGCTTGTTCTAAAATTACGTAAGCTTGTTGAGGTGGAGGTTGGTGTAAAGTGAGAATATTATGCTCCCAGCCTGAACGATATCTAATGGTGTCTATGTAGGAAGTGTTCCCTTCCTCTTCACTTGAAAGCGACACCTGAAGATGCTGGCTTGATACCTCGGAGTGCGTGGAAGGATATTTTCGTGTCGTCATTTCTTTCCAATACTCTGAAGAACAGGGTATAATGCACGATTTGTATGGAGACATGTTTGACAACAGTGGACGAGATTCTTGGCATTCCTCATCTTCCTCTTCATAAATTCGCTGCACTTGATTTGTTTCTCTATCATGTGAGTTACTGTGTACAGGACAGTAACTATTGGCATATGATAATGATCTATTTCCAGATTGTGATGCATATGCATTTGAAGTTAATGATTGACGAGAATTATTAAAATATTGGTCTTGACTGGCAGGAAAATTTACTGGAGACAATGAAATACGAGGTGATAATTGACGCGAAGATTCGGAGTTGAATGGCTGCTTATGACGCGCAATGGTAGAGTTGAGCTTGTTTGCAGCTACTGTTCGCCAAATGTCTCGGTTTGGAATCTCTGAAATTAAAAATAAATGGAAACGAAAATTTTGTTAGTTATGTTATGTTATATATATAATATACTATATACTGTTTATTTAAAAATAACATTTTAATCAATATAATGATATATTGTATTAATTGTATTATATTGTATTAATTTTTTAATATTATGTTATTATTACTTACACTTTTAACAATTTAAATGTATTTTGCAATTTAGAATTTTATTAAAAAAAATTTTTTTTTAAAGTTTTTAAAAGTTGTATTTAAAATTTCACATCACCAGGATTTCTATAAGGAGGGGTCCAAAATTTGACGAAGGGCACATGACATGAAATTTGAATATTTTATTGTAAATTTTATCCTAACATCTGAGTAAACTATAATCAATGGAAAGGGCACTCTGTTTTAATATAGGGGTTCCAGAACCCTTGGAACCGCCCACAGGGACAGCCCACGAGAAGCAAGTTATAATAATTGATAAAAAAAATATATCAAAATCTATGCATTATGTAATACGGGCGAGGTTTCTTTTTATTAATAGTCATTTTTAAACTATACATTTTATTATACTGACGTCATAGTTGTTTAATTGATAATTTTTTCTCATAAAAAGAATCGATATCCACAAACAAAACTGTTAATGACAACATTTCTTAACTTTCATGTCTTTATATTTGAAGTGTAAGCTTGTTATTTTTTATAATTTGCATAAATAAACGGTTTATTTAAAAAGTAACTCAGTAGGGCCTGTAATTAATCGATTACACCATAGAGAAAATTGACCGTATAAAGAATTATAATACTAATGAAACTGCGCGAAAATTTAAGTTAGCCTCCTTTTTTGAGTTATTTATGATTAAAACATTAAAACTTATTTAATGTATTAGTTTCTTATAAAATTTATATCAAATAATAATTACTGTTTTTGGGTATTATGCGCTAAATTATTTAATTAATTTACTTTTGCAATATTTCACTTATATAGACAATATTTTCGTAAAAATAATCGTTTTTTTACAAATGACATTACAAGACAAATTAGTCGACTTATATCTACCAACCCATAAAACTTCTGTGCAAATGCGTATTTATACGATTTTCATAACTAATTCCGCAACATATTAGGCTATATAACATCATTATTCGGATTATAAAATAAAAAAGGCGGCAATTATTTATTTCGTCACATCTTATAATATTTTCTATATAAATTGAAAAAAAATATATATATATATATGTCAATTGAGATAACTGTTTTAGTTGTAAGAATAGCGGAAACATGATTTGAATAAAATTGATTTTTATTTTTTACATTAGATAATATTTAATTTGTTTAATTTTAGTGTCTAATATTCAATATATATATATATATATATACTGTATTTACATTTTACATAAAATATTATTAGCTATATTTATTATTTTACAAGGGTTCAATGAAATTTTTAGGTTTATACTTGTAATTTTTTTTTTGATTTTCACACCTCACGTTTCAACTTAAATGAGTTTTTACATCTAGGTTGAATCAATTTTGTTGCTGTTGATATAATAGGCCTATTTATTATTTATAGCTATTATTTGAAAAGCACATATTATTTAGAACATTTAAAACATTAAAAAAACTTTTAAAATCATTACATAACTGTTAATAATATGCTATAATTTCGTTTTTTATCATATTTATATAGCCTACTTTTGATAATTATAAAAATAATTATACCTAGAATATTAATCATACACAGGGGGCACGTCCTGTTAATAATAAGCCAGGGATCAATACACGCCTTGTGGTATTCGTGAGCGCAGGGCAATACACGCAACTCCTGTAAGAAAAATCAGAGAGCATTGACGAATTAACACATATAATAAACTAATAGATACGGGGATTCCTGTGAATCAATATTTAAATTAAAAAGTAGGCCTAAACATGTTTTTAATTTGTGAGATAAAAATTCTGTAAAAGAGGTATAGGATTGATTTAGGTGAATTTTGATGCACAAAACAGAATGTTCTAAATTTAGTCTTTTAATTCATTTGAAATATAATGTACTAGTTATAGTTTCTTTAGTTTTGTGTCAATTGACAATAATTTTACTCGTGTTATCTTCAATTACAAAAAAATTAATTTATAAAAGGTAAGATTATTGTTATAATAATTAGATAAAAAAAATTAAAACAATAGATGATTCGTAATTCAAATTTTTTAGTATAACTTTTTCAACTTTAGTTTTTGATAATTTTCAATTTAATAGTTCATATTTTATATGTTGTAAATCTATACTCAACGAAGCATGTTTACATAATGACCTATGGTATATCAGAAGCAGACAGTCAGTCTAGTCGAATTTAGAACTATTATTTTCCACAGAATCACTCAGTAAAATCGTAAAAGTATAAGCGAAAAATAACTACAAATTCATGCACTAATGGCAATTATTATTTAACATTTTATGTAATCTAATGGATAACCATTTTATTGATTGATCGCGAAACTGTTTTATAACATTGATTAATTAAAATTAAAAAAATTAAATAATAACAATGTCGAATTTAGAACTCTTTTTCAACATAATCATTCAATAAAATCATGCCAATATGCGTGTATATTTTCAGTAATAAACACTTTATGACTGCTATTTTATCAATTGAAATAAATATGTTGAATTAACATTTCTTATGTAGGCTATAGTAAATACAATATATTGGGTATAGTATATTGTATTATATAGTTATAGATATAGTAAACAAACAAGGTAGTGTAAATTATAGTATTAAGCTACAACAATTAAGTTGATTAATGGAAAAATTAGATGAAAAAGTATATGGTCTTTTATTATATACAATTAAAAAACTGTGCTTTAATTATATTGGTCAAAAAGAAACTTGCTAATTATTGGAATTCAAAAGTAGAGAGATTATTTTATTATACGGTAATATTTTTTTAATAGTTTTTATTGTTTATACTAGAGCTTTTATAATCCCAAAATCAATGTTTTATATAAGATATTTATTTGCAGAATAATTATTTGGTTTTATTTCTAATGTATTTTTTTCAAATATATTGAAATCAGAGGCAATTCCAGCCTTGTTTAAATATATGGGTAGAAGTTTACTTAAATTTCTGACAACATCTATATATCTGTCAAAAAGGTCTATGTAAAATCAGACATTTTCAGACAAATCACCTCCCCCCCCCATCAAACAAATTTGGAATCGCGCCTGCCAATTTTTTGCACCAATACCAAATTTTACAGTTTTGATTTGTCTAATACACATGTGCCGCAGGCCATATTATACGTTCTAATTAGAACATGTATAATCTAAAAGTTCATAAGTTGGTTTTTACACAGCTTATATAAAGTATTAATTTGGGGGTAGTGAAAGCTCCAACATAAACAATAAAATGCGTCAATAAATGTATAAATAAAGTAATAAAGTAATAAAATGATATTTGTTCTTTTTGAATTTTAATAAGTAGCACGTCTTTTGGTGGAACTTCGCTATGTTTCTTAAGCGTTGACTATAATTTATTTTACAAACAGAATACTGTGCCAATGACGCACTATTTTCTGGTTTATTGTATTTGACAAGAAGCAAAAGAATAGATTTTTCCAAATAGTTTTGTTCCTTTTGGACTGACAAACAATATTTTATAAAAAGACAGGAGTGAGGTTCCCGAATTTTTTTTTATATATATAACATTTATGTAATTTTGGTTAATTAGTTAGTAGATATGCCGGAAAATTTATGAATCAATATATGTTGAATAGTAAAATTATAGAAAAAAAAATTCAAAATAGAAATATCTGAATTTCTTTTAAAAATCTTTAAAAATTGCTTACTTGGCAAAGGGTATCGTCGTCAATTAAGCGATATTTTTGTATATAACCAGTTGGGTTGAAATTTGGAAAATAAGCTCCGTGAACCATAATAAAATCATTTACAGATTTTCAACCAAATAGGATATATCTTTTTACCCATTCATATTTTACTTTTTTGCTCATTTTACCCATTTATATACCCAGGCATTTCACTTTTAATAAAAATTGTAACATTTTAATTAAAATATTTTACAAGATCTTTCAAACGCAACTTGTTTTGATGCTCTGTGACTTGTGGTTCTGGTTTCATTATAAACAAGGTGATGTCATCCCTTTATAAGTTATAATACAAACATTGTTGCAACTACAAAAGTTTGGGAATATGACCAACACTATCAAATTTATTTATACGAAGACGTATGTGGCGTTTACAAATATACATATTTTTAAATGTGAATCTATTTCAATACAACAGATCACTTACATCTCCCCTTACGAACTCCTCCAAACATATGGTACATTTCTCACGATGAATAGATGAGTTTGATTTGGCCCGATGGAGGGACAACTTGCTCGTACAAGGAGTCCGGTACAGACGAGTGTCCAAACGGTTCACTATTCGCTTAGTCATGTTGACAACATCAATTTCCTGATCCCTCTGTTTGCGCTTTAACTAAATTTGTGTAAAATATATATAAAGCTAATTTTAGTAATATTTATTTATATATATTGCACTCCAATATTGTCTTATAGTGTCCAAGCTTAAAATCATTAGTGTTATAAGTAGCTTATGCATATTATTATGCTATTATTATATTATATTATTATTATTATACATATTATTTACAATAAGTGGTTTTGTTTAATTGGTACCCAGAAACGGAAAAAATCTTAATTGTAATTGGATTAAATTGGCGAATTCAGGGAGGGTCTCAAGAGTCTTTGAAACCCGCAATCAGGTTCTCTAATATTAAAAATCTCAGAACACACGTTCATTAACTTATGTGACTAAAATATGTATTGAAATACAAATACAAATGTATGTACAAAAAATACAAATGTATGTGTATTACATAAATACCAAATTTATACTGGCTTCCTAAGTTCAAAATTATGTTATAATTGCACACGAATATGGCTTGTTTTACATAACTTAATTTAATAACTATATTAACTCAATCTGCACTAAAAACCATAACTTTATATTGTATTATTACATAACTGAAAGAAAGTTGACAGATCTTACCTTGAGAATAACACCGACACAAATGCAGCAAAATGTAATGAAAAACAGGAGAAACATAGCCATTTCAATGAATTGTTTGCGTGACTGAAAAAAACATTGTTCAACATTTATGTTTTTACACTTAAAACAGTATGTACTAACTTCAAAACATATTTTGATTAATTGAGTTTATTTAATACGAGTTATAAATAATTATTTTGTACAAATGCTGTTGACCATTATAAATTAATTATATGGTAGGCCTATATGTTTTATACATTTTGATCAAAACATTGACGGTTTCTATAGAAGTTAAATTTTTATTGTGTAAAATTTTTCATTGTATTAAAAGATATAATGAAGTAAATTTAAAGATCAATTATTATATATCTAAATGTTTTAACATAAATATTTAAAAGCCTACGCATTAAATTTAAAACCATTAATTAATTAATTATTTAAGTGGTACATTGGAAACACCATACAACTAAATTTTGATTTAGTGTTTATTTCGTGGTCACACACCTAAATAAATATGTGCTACTATTTTAATTAGAATATAGTAAACATTTTAATTAGAATATAGTATAAATTTTAATTAGAATATAGTATAAATTTTAATTAGAATATAGTATAAATTTTAATTAGAATATAGTATAAATTTTAACTGAAAATGATTATGCATAACACGTTAACATTATCATAGGGTTTAATGAAGTTAACGGTTGTCCACCTGTAGTATTTTAAAAGTGGAAAATATTAACATTTATGAAAATATACTCATTCTTTTTTGTAAAAGCTGCTAAAGTCCACATTTTCTATTTTTCTATTTATATATTTTATTACATATGTTTTTGTAATTTTTATTTTTTAAACATTATACATTTTTCAATGTCATCTAAAAAATCATCAGTTCTACTATAAAAAGGTATAGTCGGTTGAACATTTTATACAGTTTTTATCGAGATCATCACTTTTTTAATACAAAGTATTTTCAAAGTTTAATTTATAATGTTCAATTTTCTTTTATATGAAATTAAACTTTCTATTCAAAATATCTATAAATTGGCAACTAATTAAAAAATAAAATTTTGAAAATATATTCTTGTCATTAGTATTTCGCTTCAATTGATTTTATTATGTTAACTTTAATAAACTTTGGTAGATATTACCCAACAATTCTAACCAAATACCCGATGTTATAAATAAATATATATATACTAAAAATTACAATCCAGCAAAACGCTTATCTATAGTAAATAAATACAACCATGTATAGACGAAGGTGATATCTTAATAATGATACATTACATAATTCATAATAAAAATTCATGTAATGCTTTTTGTTGTCGGAGTTGTCACTTCTGTCATTTAATTAATTTCACAAATTAGTTCACAGTAGGCTCACTTCTTAGAGGTATAATTACGACTATATTAAGTAGTATTGACCGTATATTTAATATAAATAAGCATTTATGCATGTGTGGCTCAGTTAAAGTTGCTCAACTCGGATTACTTTTCAAGATCTGACAGCATTAGGATCTGATATGCATTAATAAATGACACTTTTTTCAAAAAATCTTGATTAGATTTTCTGTTGTTAGTAATCATAAAATCATTTTTCAAAGAAAAAGTCTTTCAAAATTATTGTTCTGATCACAGAATTGTATGATCTGCAGCAAATGATGTGTTTTAAAATGTAGTAAATACAGTGCTGATGTGCTAAAATACATTAAAGCCAAATAATTATTTAATTGTCCTTGTGTTTTATTCAAACCACTTGTATAGTGATTTTTATTTTGTATACAAATAGGCCTCTCTGGGCAGCCGCTGAATTTAATAATGTAAGGTGGCCTGGTCGGAATTCGGGAATCATGCAAGCTACCTCTACGTCACCGCATAGGATGAAGGTCTAATATATTATGTCTGATATAATTATGTAGTTAATATTTACCTTTTATGGTAATAGAGGTAACATGTCGAATACTATATATATAAAAAGGAGTACTAAATCAACAGTACATATAAGTTACATATTAGCTAAACAATGGCTGATATAATAGACAGTCATACATATATATGGTCATTATTTACCGTGTGATGGATGTATGTAACGTGTCTGATGACGGCTCTGGTGATTTTATCAGGTTCGTGTTCGTATATCTTTAGAATGTGCATGAGTCTGCCAGCCGACTCACCTTGGATGAGAACAACAGGTCGGTCTAAAGGACGTTCATTTTCAGTGAAGAACTAAAAATTATAATAGTAGAGTGGTGATTATTAGTAAATATAATGGTGATTAATTTGGAAAATATTTATAACATAATAAACACCTACTTTAGTTTGTCAACTGATTCTTTGGAGCAGATAATAACAAAAAAGTAATATATAAAATAAATAAATCAATATACTAGCTGAATATACCTATTTATGCTCAAATTTTCTACAAAAACGTGTTAATATTTCAGATAAGAAAGTCATTTCAATTTCAGAACATTTTTCAATCAGCATCAATAACCAAAAAGCGGTATAGGTATTATAATAGCTAAATTATCCCTATACATCCATATATAATATAACAGCCTACTTTTAGGGGGTATAGTGTTCCAAAATAATTATTATTGTTGGCGGTTCCTAGCGGATGTCCCCCATATGTTGGTTTCAAAGTTACTTTTATTAAGATGTGCTTTCAGGTTTTCCTTTATATCTCTTCCTCTGAATATTTAACATATTTTGACTTCTGTGAAGAAGATCTGCTGTAGAGCCAATTTTCGAGCATGCAAACTATTTTATATATCCTGTGCAGTTGGCAGCCTATGATAATATTGTATGATTATCCGCTAATGGGACGTTACATTTTGATTGGATGGTTAATAATAGGATGGTTAATTTTGATGTTTAATTATATTAATCATACGAATGCAATGTTGATGGAGTCGTTCAGTACCGTCTGTTGTTTCCTGCACATATTGTCTCGGTTTCAGCCTCGTATGGTAAAGTCAAAAGTATGACGAGATTATACACCTCTATGATCGAATACCTTGCTAATCAGAGCTCTAGCAGAGCTAGTGCTATGTTGAATGTTTACGTCTATGAGTATGACTATGACTATTACGTCTATGTCTATGAATTCGTCTGGTTATATATACTATTTCAAAATGAATAAGTTTAGAATCTTATAATATTAGGCCGTATTTAGTTAGTTATTTATTTATCTAATACTATAAGATCATTCTATTAAATAATCATTTCCTGAGTTTAATTGATCATATAAACATAGTAGGTACTCAAGTAAAGTATTAACTTGCTTGCTTAGCGTTTTTATTGAGAAAAAATCTTGCAAATATATTCATTTAATGATATTGCCAAAATGAATATTTTATTTGAGAGAATTAAAAAGTAATATAATATATATAATAAAAAAGAATATATAACAAATATGAATATTATGTAATATCTCTAAAAGTTAATGAATATCACGACCATCAACTAGTTGAATAATAGTTATTGATTATTGATTTTTATGTAATATAACCCTATAAGTTGAATTATAGGATAGGAAAAGTAAAAATTATTGACTAAAATAATGTTGCAGAATAGTGTTTAAAATCGTAAAAATTTAGGTGTGATAATAATTAAATAATTAAAATATTATATATTTATAATAATTAAATAATTAAAATATTATATATTTATAATAATTAAATAATTATATATATGTATATTCCTAAACATAGTTATATATTCTACGATTTTAAGAAATAATAAAAACAATTAAAAAACCAAAAAAAATTAAATTAAACAATTTCCATAGCTGACGATTTATTAATATAAATGAACTTTTATTATTTTATTTTAGATTTATATCATAACATTTTATAGTCAGAAAATATGCAATGAACCATAAATACTAAATAAGGCAAAGTGTGAACACAAAATACTTAATCATTATTAGATGAAAAGATTATTGTTAATCTTTAAGAAAAGAAGGAAACATTGGTGAAAGTTCCGAATATATGACATAGGCAACGTAAAGTTACATAATAAAAACCAATAAAATAACATTTTAAAATTGGTTATAAAATATTAGAATGGGTTATTTGAATGGTTTTTAATATATAAATGTTGTGTTGTCTCTCTAATATATTCGGAACCTTCACAAATGTTCTCTTCTTTTCTTTCATGACTATTATTGGTCTAAGAGGACCGAAAGCTCGAGTTAATTTTTTAAATTATTATAGTTACTTTGTATTATTTAATAAATGTTTATTCTTACTTTCTCTCGCAGATTTGGGTCATCGGTTATGTCAAAAATTATCGCAGTGGCTCCACGATCAATTGCCCGTTTAATCTTAAAAGAAAATAGATTTTATTAAAAAATATTAGTTTAATAATAATCAGAATAATCGGTTTAAGATTATCAATAAAAATATTCCAGACAAAATTTGTTTAATTCTTGTACTCGTTGACCTCAACTTACTCAACCTCTGCTATGTAAAATAATACGATGGACCTTTGTTTTTAATGAGTTTAAAATGTTAAGATATTGTGAATACACAAATTACTACATTAACATCCATGTCGAAATAAATCACATATGTATATTGAAATAGAGCAAAGATGTATAACATGATTATCAAAAATGTTCATCTAATTTTCCAGATATGCCTAGTTGGGACATTCCACAAGATTTTCCTTTGTATCTGTTTTTTCTTGTTAAAAGCGTGCACAGTTGGATGATACCTTTCTCATACAAAAATCCTATGTTTTACCGAAAAAATATGAGATGGTAAATAAGGCAATTTCTCTATTCTTTTATAGGTACACTGATTTTTTTTACTCGTTTACTAAATAAAAAATGATTATCAAAGTATTTAGTTGTGTTTTTCAGTATAATATACCTACTATAAATTGTGTGTATTCATCACATTTTATACATTCTAAAGTCAGAAATTAAGAAATTGTATCCCATGTTAGAAATATTAAAAATAATATGCTTTGAAATCAATTTATATATTAAAGAATGATTTAAACGCTAGGATTTACATTTACATTACAAGGTGCGGCTTCATTAATTATAACACACTATGAAAGAGTGAGTGGTACTAATTATTAATAATAAAAACATTTATAATAATAATAAACTATTTATAAAGTGCTTAAATTAAAAAAATTATGACATAAGTGCTAGGCTAGTATATGAGTTATAAAAAAGTATAGATTAAAACGTTTGATAAAAGTCAGTGTTTGATAATTATTGAAAAAGTAAATAAGTTTTTAGTTCTGATTTAAAAGTAGTAAAATCAGTATTTTTACGCAGGCTGGGTGGTCAAGAAATTCCACAGGCACGGTACCGCTACTGAAAAGGCTCAGTCCAGGTATTCGTTTTTTATTGGGACGTGAAGTAATGAAGTAACTGACTGACGAGTCTCTGATTTATAACTTCTCGGCCCACAGATATGTTGGATAGATGATCTACTATGTTACCTGTACTTCTTGACTTCCTTTCCAATTTGCGACGTAACGGCGTTTGGACATAATTTCAGGCGTCATCCAAGGGTCTAACATCTTTTTTGTTTTGTTTTCTTTGATTGGTGGATGAAGATCAAAAGTTCGAAGAAGAGTTATATCAATATCATCCACAAGATCATTCACGAGCTGAACCATTGAAAAGTAAATCAGCTGACGACACTGAAAAATTGCTAAATAAAATATATCCAACAAGTAAAAGGATTCCAAAATATTTATAAACTGTTGCAGGAAAATAGTTTGAAAATAAACCTGTATGTGAATGCCTCAATTCAATTGGAGTGGAACAATTTAGTATTGCAAGTCCATTGAAAGCTGTCGTGCTTGAGCGTTTTAATCGCACGTTGAAGGATTGTATGTGGCGCATATTCACTAAACAGGATTCCTTCCTATAGGTGGTTGGATATTCTTCCGAAACTTGTTGACTCTTATAATAACTCTCTATGTGGAAGTCTCAAAAATAGAGCTCCTAGTGAGGTAACATAGCCAAAAGACACTTTTGCCCACGTTGCAACATTTTTATCGTCAATTTTGTGGAAAATAATTGTTTCAAGGATAGACATTACATATTAACAGGTCTACAAATAAGCCATTTACCAATGAGGGTAATTTAAAATTATTTATTAATTATTCATGTACTTATTTATGATTTATTAAAAAAAAAATTGCAGTCAATGTAGTTTACGATTAGACTAGTACATACGTATACACTATACCAAAACGGTAGGGCGGTGCAGCGTTTTGTAAGTTTCTAAATTTTAAATGTAATACTTCTTAAATTATTAATTGAATCACTGTTTTTTTCAAGGACTTGCGCCATCTAAATCAAAACAAATCAATGTTTTACCTCCACCTAATTCGACATCAGTCACTAATTTTCCTTCTTCTAATCCAAAGCCAGTCAATGTTCGTTCTAATCCTAATATGATGCCAATGACTGTTGTTCCTACTCCTCTTCCTCCTCCGTCATCAAAAAACGATTCAGATGTAATAAAAACGTCTGAGCTAGATATTTTAGCATTGACATTAGCAGGAAATTTTTTAGTAATACGATTTGATTATTTGATTGATACTTAATACTATTTATTTTAATTCCATTTTAGATATACCACCTGATCTAATCTTTGCTGAATTAAATAATCATCCATTAAGTCATATTTTTGGAGGTTATATGAACATTTTTCATTCAGATGGACGATTAAAATTAAAAAATAATCCTTTCAAATTATTGATAGTAATGGCCAAAAATTGTCTTTTGAAGGAACAATGTATATATTTTTATTTATTCACACAATTTTTATCCTTATAATTATTTATATAACTATCCATAATAATGTATTTCAGATTGCTATACTCCATATAAACTCCATATATACTCCATATATACTCCATATATACATACATATATACTCCATATTTAATTATATATTATATTATTATATTTTATATCATATATTATTGTATACAGTATTATATATTATAATTGTCTCGGTTAATTTCTGGCAGCCTTGTATATCATTATATAAACATAATTTTTAATATTAACATTTTTAATTTTCTGTATATCTGAATAATAATAGTTATTATTTTCAATTGCAATTTCCTTTTATTAAGTTGTAAATAATAATTCAATATATATTTTAAAATATTTATACATATTATATGGTGTGTTTAATTATGATACAATTTTAAAAGCTGACCTCACTAATCAGATGAAATAATAAAAGATAAAGTAATCCAAATATATTCTTGCTGTAAAATAATGTTATTATTTAAACCAGAGAGAATAATATAATGTAATCCATATAATATGTTCATCGTGCAAAATTAAACGGTTTTAACAAGCGTATATTTATAAGTATTTGATCATGTGGCATAACAATAACGGGCTGTTTATTTTCTTAATAAAATATTGACAGTTCTATACACTTTTTTTGTTTTGTTATATAAACAGAATACACGGTATGTCTGTATAGGATAGAATCTTCGTGTTGCAGTGTGTACATTTGATTCAATTATTCATATTAGATGTCAAATATTCCGAAAAGTTCACATCGTTATACTGTAATAATAATAAATTTTATGTAACACTACTTTGACGGTAAAATCGACAGACCCACATTATATAGGTAATGTAATTCATGTGTCTTGGCATTGTTGATAAAATTAATATATTCAGTTTGTGTTATACAATTAATTTGGAAACAAATACTTACATATATAATTCGACTATTATGACTACACTTAAATGGAATTAACTGTTTGTCTAGGTACATTATACAATTTATATATAATAATTTAACTTCTAAAATTCGCATTCATGTAATTATAAAAAGTTTCTTCTATATTTACTTGTTATTATGTCAAGAATATAAACAAAATAATAAATTTAAAATATTTTTTAAAGGCTTAATTTTTTTTAATTAATTTTTTAATACATATATATTTAATTATTTTTTTAATTAGGTAAGGTAGCAGTAAATTTATAACTATAGAGCACTGCGCAGAAATACTACCAATCGCTTGGAGCGGATTAAGATGCGAAAGCTTCACTATTTATACATTTTCAGATAATAAAATGAATTGGGGTAGGAGGGTAGGTGGGGGTGGGTTGGCGGGGGAGGGGGTTGGGGGGTTGGGAGGTTGGGATCCGAATCCACTCTTCCTATACTACTAATATATTATATATCACA
>JAUZND010076846.1:0-16448 GCA_034780555.1 Coelogynopora nodosa | reverse complement strand
ATTCCTAATAAAAAGTATTTTAATACACCTGACTTTTATTATATAACATGGGAATAGCCAAAGAACTACAAAATATGATTTAGCGGAAAGTTAATAATTATACATAATTAATTAAATTGATCTAAACGTTCAACATTGAAATACCAATAAAAGATAACAGTAATAAAAGTTTACAAGTTATTAAACTACTATACAAAAACAGTAAATTTCAACTTATCTATGTTACACTCCTGATACAATAAAAAACGTTAAAACTCATGATAATATTTTTAGGATTCTCACATGTAAAACCAAAAAATGATTAAAGTTGAATTAATTAATGCTGAATTAATAACATTATGTTTACATTTATACTGTGTTAATTTTAGATTATGTTTTAAAAATTGAAAATATATTTATTGTGTGCGTTTGTTTATTTATCGTTCCAATTTAACTTATAATAAGTAATTAAAATTAATAATTAAAGTTCTCTTAATACAAATCGCCCAGCAACTATAGCGATGAGCTAACCCATTGAGTACACAGGTGGACCGTAACATTTTAATTAGTGGAGCACTCGACAAATGGGCTTAAAGAACTATGCAGGTGCCAACAACTCTAGAATTGTGTAGATGGGTATCGATTCACTATTGAACGCATGCCTACGATAATTTGACTAAAACGGTCGATAAAACTGCATTTTCTAAATTTTCCAACAAATAAAAGTTTTATTAACATTTTCACATGAAATTATGTGGAGTGTATTTTGACATGCGAAGCGCATTAAAAAACAAGCAGCATTTGACACCATCTTAGAAAGTCTATTGATATAATTTTATTTAAAACTTTTTATTCACGACCTTTAAATATTTACGCTATACAAAATGATACTAAACAAACGCCGAATGTTTAATTAAAGTGTAGCCATTGCAAGCACGGACGCTTGAATTTATTCTAAGGAGGCCATTGCCTTATATATATTACTACATATTTACTACATATTATTACATACTGTATAAGTCTATGAAAGTGGCCCACTTTTAAAAGGCTCAAGTTAACAACAAAACGTCAGTTTCTCTAAATATACTTTTAACAAAACAAAGGCGCAACCATAAATACAAACCCCTTCTGGATCGACCCCTGCATAGCGCATAAAAGGAACGCTACTTTTCTTCAACATACTACTAATTTTATAACACGTTTAGTCCAATACGAAAATCACACATTTTACATATTTAACATTTGTGTTTACATATTTTACATATATATGCACTTGTTTATATATACTCTATGTGCGTATATGAATATATAAGTGTACATATTTGTGTACATATGTATGTGACATGTTATGTGTAAAATTTATAAAGGTAAACTATGTAAAATTCTAATATTGGAATTAATATACAGGTAATTCAAAATGTTTATGACATTATAATATTCCTGACCATTTAAAAATATAAGAAGCCAAATCAATGTTCCGCGTTTCAATTAATTTGATTTGCGTTAGCATGAGTTTTTACATATTACAACATTGCTACATGAATAGTCTGTTTTCATTTATTTTGAATCGTTCCTATTTTTATTTCATTCCTACTTTATTTAATTTCTTCCACTATCTCCAGTGCGCATCGGGCACAGATTAGCGGCTGTGTTTATTCGCACCCGTGTCAGGTGCTAGTGTCGAGCTCCTACGATGCCGAGATCCGAGTCTGGAACATCGAGTTCGGCCTGCTGGTCAACCTGACCGGACATACGGCCAAGATCACCGCGCTGATGCTGCATCCGGAAGATCACACAAGGATCCTGTCGGCCTCAAGAGATGGCACCGTCCGCATGTGGTCGCTCAACTTGCAGACGTGCCTCATTAACGTGCAGGTTGGCTACTATATTAATATAGCTGTATATTGGAAAACAAATTGTCAATCGATATTGTCCCACAACTTATATAGACTAAAATGCGTTTTTTATTTCGCCAACATATTTAGCAACAAAACCGCGAACGTAAATTTTGAAAAAGAACGCTAAAATACGTGTTACAAAATTAATGTTAGAATTCACGCTGCGCTATTTAAAAATCAATGAAATATGAAATATGAAATGAAATTTAATTTCCGTCAGCCACGTACGATAAGCCGCACGATAACCTCGATTTTCCGAGTCGGCTTGTCAAGCATAAGGTGGCAATCATAAAAATGGATGGTGACAACTCTAATAATATAATACAATCTACACTCTCGGTACCAAAACACGCATTGCACATACAATTACCGGCACCCTCAGGTGTTGCCTACTGAAGGTATCCACTGGATGGGGCTCGGTGGGGCTAATCTGCTCTTTGTGGGTTCGCCGCGACGTGTTCTGATCGTGAGGATGAACTTCGTGCCCGAATTCTGGGCGGAACAGAGGAGTCCTGCTCGACTCTTGTGTCTGGCCCGAGATGACGCCAATACAACACGAGTGCTCGCCTTGGGTAGTGAGAGCAGGTGACTTGATTTTATTTTGGTGCAGTTTACATTATCACTATCACGAGGGAATTCCTTTTTGATTTGTGTCGGTTTAATTATTGTCGGTAGAAAATGGAAAAGCAGATAATATATTAGTAGTATAGAAAGAGTGGATTCGACCACACTTATAAATAGATTCATGAGTCATGAATCTATTTATAAGTGTGGTCGAATCCACTCTTCCTATACTACTTATATTTACTGTTTTTCCGTTTTTTATAATAAATTAGATATAGCGATCATAATTTATAAATATTGTTATATTGGGAATACGCACATAATAGTTGAACTGATTTATTATGATGAAGGGATTCAACCAGATTTTTAGTAACTTAACTAAAACTAATATTAGTAATACCGGTATTAAGAATAAACATGCTATGTTTCATAAAAGAGGAGCTTTAGAATATATAGGTAAACTTTTACTATCATTGCTAGGGTTAAACAAATAAGTAGCATTTAAATGGGTTTGAGGGAATAGAATGAATTACTTGACATGACAGTCAGTTATGAGTTTTACAGATACTAATGGAGTATTTATATCTTTGATTTTTTTTATTTAATTTTTTAATTTTGATTTATTACAGGGTACTTTTATATCATCCGTAAGAAGGTTTCTATTTACAAGAATGGGAATTTAATAAATACTAGATGAGTAGAAGAAAACGTTAATGAATAAATTAAAAGGAAATCTGTTTTGCCTGAAAAGTGTTATAAGCGAAGATAATTAAAATCATGAATAAGAGGGGTAAATATATTTATTTAATTCCATCTTTAAAATAAGATACTTTACAAATACGCCAAACACGAATACATAACTCTGTTTGACCTCGATGTGTATAAAATGTCATAACTTTTATATCGAGTTCTGTAATTGTTTTGACAAAGTATGAATATATATATATTGTATATATGATTACAGTATATAGTTATCAAGTTATAACGTGTCATGTTTTTTAGTTTAAAATGTACATTTTGTTAAATAATATATTACATATCAAATGCTAAAAGATGACTAGTATAATGTTTTATATTTGCGCTGGATAATATTTCACGAAAACGATTAAACGTAAACATTTTTAATATACTTAATTTAAATGAGGAAAATTATATTAAAATAGATGTGTGGATTAACTCTTTAGTATATTAAATATATAAACCAAAGACTGCTAAATTAGGGTTGACAATAATACAGGTTACATACGAATTAATAAATAGTAGCCTATACTCTGCTAAAATATATTTAAGAACCCATCTATCTATCTATCTATTTACCCCATCAGTTAACCTAAATTTGTCAGCTACAATTTTTTAAATATTATCGAAGGAGACATTTGTTTTTGAACATATGGTGCTCTAAGCGCAGTTGCAGATTTTTCCAGAAGGGTTTGCGTACTTTTGCAAAAAAATTGCTAATGCTCTTCACAAGAAGAGTAATTTGCGGCTTCATTGTGCAACACTCCAGTGCATGCTGTCCTGAAATTGATAAATATTTATTTGTCATAAATAATTAATAAATGTTTTTTTATATCAAGCTATATTAATTAGAATTAGCTTATTATTATGTTAACGTCACATTGTTAAACCATATTTTTGATTAACGATAATGTATGCTTTGAAACATCATCATTTTATTAGTTTATTATTATATATTTAACATACATATACATATTAAACAAGCAAATATATCATATAAATAAACTTATAAAAAATACCCATTATTACATTGGTTAAAACTGTATATATGTATATAAATGTAACGATAGGTATTTTTATAATTAAATTTTAAAAATTGATATTATTATTTATTTTTGATGAAATTGATAAATGATTATTTGTAAATATTAGAATTACTAAATAACTTATATATTAACAATAACTACAAAAATAAAATGTATTCCAGGATCGTGCGTTTCCTTTAGTTTTAGCGCCATAACATGTTATTAAGATGTTTGCCTTCGTATATTTAAAAAAATTATCTTTAAATGTTTTACCAACAGTTTTGAATCTTTTCGTTCACAAATAAAGTATTTACATACTTTTGGAAAAGGAAAATTATTCTGTTCATGAAGGCAGTAAACATGTCTTTTGTGTGTGAAAACAGAAATGGCATAAAGAAACTCAACGAGAATGTTTTCCCCAAACCATGTGTTTTGAAGAAATCAATAATACTCAAGTTAACTTGCGCGTGAATTAAGGCAAATATTTTAAAACTTGAGGTCTCTCGTCACCATAACATCCAAACTAGTGAAGTCAGCACTAAAGCCGCCTATTACCCCACCTCCTCCCTCCCCAACCCAACTCAGTGTGAAGCTCTACTCGCGGCGCACCCGCCAGCTGGTCACCACTGTGTTCACCCCGCCTAGCGTATCACCACTGAGCAACATTCTTGACGTGTGCTACTCCCGGCGTCACGGGGCGGCCTACATGCTGCTCAACGCCCGCGAGGTCTGGGTCTTCTTCACCCGATCCAACCCGGCCTGTCGTGTGGCCGTATGGAAGCTGGGGGAAGTGGTCGCTGAGGCGCATCGTCGTAATCAGGCCGAGATTGGACTTCGTGAGTTGCCTTCGGAGACTTTATATTTATTACTTTAAATTTACCGGTGTAAAAAACGGAATTTTTTATAATATTTTTATTTTTAATAAGTTGAAGAGTAGTGACTATTCATTATTTATTTACTGAATATAATATATTTCAATTGTTTTATATATATACCTAATGACATTAAAATCACCATACTTTCATTTCCGAGATAACTACCAAAGTTGATTCGACAGTTATTGTTAGCGAAACCATTTTTCCGACCCAATTAATATCGATTATTTGTAGAACTGTTGCGTATATAATAGAAAAAATTATACATTATTCAAAATGTAACATTATACATGTCAGTTTATCAAAAAATAAGCTTGTCACACGTATAAAAGGGGTTACATACCGAATATAATATGTTCGAGGATTCAGAGTATGGGGGTTATTTGACGCTGGTAACCAGTCGTTGCATATATGTTTAGTTATTAGTAGGAGCGCCAAAGGGGGTTATCAAATACTCACATAATAATAATTTTTTGTAGCTTGGAAAGTATTTTTGTTTTGACGGATTGTTTCAATAACACGAATTGTTAAATAAATTGACCATTATCTGTAAAGTTATAGAGTTCTACAAACTACTGTATACATTTTGCCCAAATAGATAGACTATTTTGTTTTTCATTGGCCGGCTATCCCTCAGAAAAATGTACACACTTGTGTCCGACTGTGCCAGTTTAAACTAAATCAGTAAAAGTTAAAATGTGGAATCAGTATGTTGAAACAATCAAAACATTTACAATAATGTCAATGAAAATTCAAACAATAATATTTTCTATATTACTCCTTATGAAAGTTATTTGTTTTGCTTTTTAGAATTATACGAGATAAGTTATTTAATTTTGTATATAACATACATAGCCGTATTGGAACCAATGAAATTCAAACAAGTGCAACATTTTTTTCATACAAAATAATTTTGATGATAAATGATTATAAAACAATTTAAAAACTACAAAATCTATGAGCTGCGCTTTTCTAGCGACATCTTTATCCGTTGAAATGCATTATTAGAATTTATGTTAAGCTCTCATAAACTTGTAGCCTATTTTTTCCAGAACTTATGAAAAAAACGTTTGCACTTATAATGTACATATGTGAGATGTATATTACTAAATTATAAATTGTAGCTGTTTTATTTGTTATTTTTAAGTCATCCAGTCATATAAAACTGTTGGACTTAATTTTTGATAAACTCGTTAATACCTTCAAAAAATCCATCTTTCTTTTAACAATGCTGAATTCAAAAAATATATTTAATGAATTTTATACAACTAAAAGTATTTTTTTACGCTGCATAGAATACAATATTGATCATGTATGTATTTGATTCACTCTAAAGCAAAATATTTATAAAATTTACCCTTAAATTTAAAATTGATTTTTATCTAATTGACAATTTTAAAATAAAGCGTTTAGTGTAATTTGTGATTTTCCGATTCTTGATAACATAATTAAATATTGGGGAAAATCATAACTTTCTTCTCTGCGCCATTTTTATAAATATACAAATATTTCCAAGAATGTCTGTAATATAAAGCGATATTTTAAATGTTATTTCTTAAAGTAAAGAAATACATATTGAATGGAAATATGTTAACACATACATATATCTTAGACCTAACATCAGAACATTTCAGACATTTCAATTAATTAGTTTTTAAATTAAATAATATATTAAAAAAGTGCTTGGCTTTTACCCATCCACATTGGTTATTCTACTGGTAATAGGCAAGATCCGATATTTGAAAAAAAACATAAAGCATTTTCAATGTATATTTAGTAATTAGGATTATTTTCTCGTACTGTTTGAGATTTGAACAAAAAGGAGGGGTAAATTAATATGGATGGTTTTTTAATAAATGTGCAATAAAATTATAAAATAACTAAATGAGCCATTAATAATAATCACCTTCTAAAACGTTAACCACTTCGAAAAGATACAATTATACATGCTAACAGTAAATAAATATGATTAAAATAATTTCTGCTAAATGTTTTTAGTTTTAGTTAAACGATGTCAAACCTTTGTGTGTTAAATTTGTTGATAATTAAAGGGAAAAACTATTGTTAAATGAAGTATTCATTTTAGAAAACTGTTTCAGTAACGAGACCAAAATGATTAGAGTTAAAGTGGTCAACGAATGATAAAATTATTATTTTTAAGATATTTTATAAAGATTTTTAAATATTACAGAGAGTGCTTTATTCATGCATAGATCTCAAAGTACATTAGGGATTTTTGTAAATGTTCAACATTAGCTATACATACCTTTTTTAAATATTAAACTTTTTATAAACAAAACAGTGAAAAAAATTAAGAAGATTTTATAGGTTATTTTTTATTTTAAATTTTCGATTTTAGTTCATTTAAAAAAAAATTGGCACATAACATTTATTCCAACCCAATGTCTATTTGACATATGTGAAATATGCTGATAGTAGCCTACCCAATAAACAAAATTCAGTCCCTTATCTGGAAGCATATTTCATATTTAATTCATCGTTATAGTAACATTTGTAATCTTGAGTTACTGATTACGCATACGACCAATGCAGCAGTCAGAACCCTGATAACCTACTGCATAGCAATAGTTGGTTCTTTTTCTTTTCTAAATAAATGGATGACAGATTGCACATAACCTATCTAATAATGTAAGAACAAAAGTGTATACGCCATAAATTGAACAAAAATGATATACAATAAGTTAATTCTAAAAATATCGCATGATTATATCGATACCGTTGCTGGTTGTCATCCATTCTGCATCTCCCCGACAGTCGTTTAACACTTCCATAAAGCATATACAGAAATCGGAACTGTTTGTACTTGTAGAATTATTGTACTGATTCTAGATCCAATTTCGTGTTTGCAGAGAATATATTAATATCAGCTTCATCGTGGATTAATACGTTTCTAATAAAATTAAACTCACATACATATATAACAACAAAAAGTATGCTGATAATATAAAATAAAATAAAATGAAATAATATATAATCATAGAATATTAACAATATTAAAAATCTGCGTTTATAAGTAATCCGCTAGAATAAACGAACTTAATGACCTGATCATATGTCTCAAAAAGAGTATAATGACACTTTATAAAATACCCCTTATACCATCGCATTGCTTATCGTTATTTATCGAGTATCATAATGCACATAATTTTGTACACACATTTGTCTAAAAATTCAATAACGTAAATTGTAAAATTGACACAGAAAGACGAAGTATTTAAAAAATATTTAATAATATTGTATTTTATTTGTGCCTTATCTTTAATTCATTCACTACTTTTTTTTTAATTACAAAGGACATTTTCATAAAGTTAAAATGAAGATATAGACCTATAATAATTTAAAACAATTAGAAACTGGTTAAATTTTTAGTATCAATTTGATACCAGAAAATGGGAATATTCAATTAAACATTAAGAAACAATATGTTTAGATGTAGGTTATAATATATGCAAAATATATAATTTAAGTTTTACAAAAAATCAATACAAAATATGGAAGCTAAAAAATCCATCTTAATTTCAAGAATAAAGTTTTAAATATATTATATATACATTTATTATTGTATATGGTATGTAATAAGCACAATTGCAAAAATGAAATATTTTTTATAGGACGAAAAAGATTCTTTATAATTAATTTTTTTTATCCGCACTGTGTTTATTTCTGAATTCACTGATGTCATGTACAAATTTATAAATGTATATTTTAATTATAAAATGAAATGATCGTTCGTTCGTTCGTTCGTTCGTTCGTTCGTTTGTATGTTTAATTAATTCTAATAAAAAATTGACCACTACATTATTAATAATTGTTGTACAAACGTATATTAATTAATTCTAATTGTACCATACAATCCTAATCCTCCTACGCTACCTCGGCCGCCAACCCCCACCCACACACACCAGCTCACAGCAACCTGTACCAGAATCAGGTGGGATCATGTCGTACGATCGAGATAAGTAGCAGCCACAGTCCGCTGGTCAACTGCTGCAGTATTGCCCTGCTACGGACGCCCAACGCCGGCGTCACTGTGTTGACGGATGAGGGGGACGCCTCTGTCATCGCGGAACAGTTTCTGCTGCTCGGGCTTGAGGTCAGTTGTTGGGGCGTCCATTGGACTATTTGGCCAGGCAGACTATACCGTTCGACGAGTGGAAATGAAACGTTGGACTTTATCGTTGAGAAATTATCATTTTTAAATATTGTTTTATATTATTGTCAAATAAATATATTTTCTGTTATAATTAGTTATTAGGGTATGTTTATTATACATTGTTAATATATAGGCATTTATCGTATTTAATATATTCTAATATATTATCATGGAATCATTTTATGAAATTTACCATTTCCAAATGTCAAATAGAAGGAACATTTCGTAATAATAATTAATGTGATCTAAAGAAAACAACAACCGAAACACCACTGAACTACTGGTTAAACAAAAACTGTGTATTAATAAATAATAATAATAAAATTAAAAAACTAAATGTATAGTTTATACTCTATAAATCACGTCTAAAATTGATAGTATGGCAAGTGAAATTCATATTTTTTAAGCAATAAAACATAATAATAATAAGATTTATTCTACTAATTACTTAAGTGTGCAGTGCAGTATTAGAATGATCAATAGTATACAATAGTAAATGGGAGTGCATAAAGAATATGTAGTAGTCATACGTTATTAGTTATGGTTGAAGCTTCTTGGGGATCAGAAACGAAATACCTGTTCCCCGAATTTTGTATGAGCAATGATCGTGCTTAAGTCACCTCTGGTCGCGTTTCTGGTCTCGATTGCTACCGGAGTCTCCCCAATTCTCGACGTCAAAGGCATACAGTTGCAGAGTGCTTGTGGGTAACCGGTCGACCATACTTGTGCCTCTAGCTTTTGTCTGGCTTTTTTTGGCCATTTGAGTACGTCAAGTCTTTGTTTGCTTCGTGTTTTTTCAGCAGCGACTCTCGCTGCAGCTTTGAACCCCCGATCAAGTAGGTCTTTCGCTTCGCTGGAGGTGCTCTGTAGTGTAGTTTGGCAGTAGGTCAAGTGAGGGATTGACAGCGTTTTTGCAAGGAGTTCGTTATCTTTTCTTGAAAGGTGCTGTACAATTCGTCGTAGAAATTTGTAATTTAGAAATGACAGTCGTTTACCCACGTTAGTGACGGGTTTATGGTTATTCCAAGCACTTAAATTGTATCGGTGTATGGTAGCGTAGCTCTTCCCATCTTTAATTATACTTGTGTACCTGTCTTCCTTAGTCGCTGGGTTCCACAGCGTAGAAGTTTCGATTTGCTGTGTTCAATTGCCAGCTTGTTTACTGCTGCATACTTCTCAAAGCGTTGTAAAGCAGTGTTCATACGTTGAGCTGCCAGTTCATCGGTCTTTCCCCAAAAAATTATGTTTGTGTCGTCGTCGTCATATGCACGAGGTCTAGTCCCTCTTGTGCTTCTGTTTTTTGTGAATAACAATCTAGAACATAGAGTGTGTATAGGAGAGATCCCAGCACACTTCATTGGTGTACACTGTATTCTACATTCCTGTTCTGCACTGCGGTTTCCGTTAATTATTGTTCTTTGTCTCCTGTATTCGAAGTATGAAGTTAGAAGCTTCTGAGCTGCGTCTTCAATGCCGACTTGTTTCTGTAGTTTCTTTATTAGTCTATTTCTATCTATGGTGTCGAACGCTGCTGACAGATCGAGTGTTATTATCAGGATAATGTTGCCTTCACCAACAGCCGTAGCAACAATGTCCATTATGTAGAGTATAACCGTTTCGCAGCTCTGTCCAGGACGAAAACCCTTGAGCCGATGATGGTATTGCTCCCGTTCTGTGTGCGTGTCTCATAATTTGGTTCGCAATCAGTCTTTCGAAGTTGCGAGATATCCCATTGATCAGGGAAACGGAGCAGTATGATAAAAAATCTTCTTCGGGGCCCTTCTCCTTCCATATTGCGGTGACTTGGGCTAGCTGCCACCTTGCTGGGAAGGATTATTCATTTATGCATGCGTTTGCAATAGAAGCAATTTCATGCGCAATGTCATGTCCGATCATTTTGAGAACTGCCCTTTGGATTTCATCAGTGCCCGATGAATATGAAGTATTCGCCCTGCTCAGTGCTTTATGGACGTCATAGGTCGATATGTATGAGAAGTAGGTCAGTTTGGTCATCTGTTTCGGCGGTATCTCTTATTTTTGAAGGTTTTTCTACAAAAAAATTGTTAAGTTAATCTGGCGTGCAATCTGGTTAAGTTGTGGACGGCAAGTAAGCTCACGACCTAAGAGTTTTTTGATGAGACTCCAGCCTTTCTTAGATCCCATATTATATGTGTTTATAAATCTTTTCTCGCCTTAGTTATCATGTCTTTTCTTGTTTGCTGTAAGAGTCGCTTTACCAACTGTCTTACTTGCTTGTTCATATAGGTAATTTTCTTGTGGGTAGCCCTTTTTTTCTTTGAACACCGAGCCGAATTGTTTCTAAGCTTCATAACTTTGCGAATTTCCTTGGCAATAAATGCTTTCTTTTTTTGTTTTACTTCTTTTATTGTTTTTATATTTCAATGGAGCTACGTACTCCAGTGTTTTGCCCCAGGATGAGTTCCATTTTAATAATAGAGTATCCCAGCTGGATACCGTTTACCTTGAGTGAATTGATAATTGAGATGATCTGATGAGATTCCTGTATAATACAGACGAAAATATTTGCAACATCTCCATTTTAATGCTTCAAAAAATCGGGGTGATACTATTCAAATACATGAATCATAAATCGCCTTACACTTGTTTTGAAGGTTACTGGTATCTTTGGTCTGATCTGATAATAACAATAAATGCACTAAAATAGATAAATTTAAAAAACCACCTGCTTTAAAATGAATCGATATAAATAGATCAAATATATAATAATCAAAATTAAATACTGTTACTGTTTATAAGATGTTTAAATAAATAAATTGACAAATTTTAATTTTTTAAAAACATCTAAATTAAAATAAATATACTCTTTAATTAAAATGATTGGCACTATAATATATTAATACGTTGTATAATTTAAAATTCTCATTAATTAATCAGAGTAGTACTTAATATAACTGTAATAAAAATATTGTAAACAACAATATATAATTATATAAAATCCAATAACACCGGTCTTGTTTTGTTTCGACATACATAATGCGAAAACAAAGAGTTACCACATTTTCAATATGTCATGATCAATAATGACTTTTTGATTTCACATCTTATATGATTGTTTCCCAGCTGACCCTTATTGAATATAACTAGTTGTTGCTTGTGTTTCGCGCAGGATGGCCGAATACTTTTCATGAACCCACTGGAGAAATCTCACCAACTGCTTGAAATGCGCGCCTCCAAGGATGCCATCCTGGAGATGCGCGAAGACCTAGAGTTCGACTGTCTCATCACCCGATCACAGAGCAAGGATTTCGTCGTCATTCAGGTCTGGCAGCTCCCCAGGCTTCAACTGGTCCACGAGGTGGGTGTTGTTGGATGAACTTATGATGGATAATAATAATTGATTGACTGTGCGCACTTTTCTTTGGCAGTTATTCTTTTTTGGTCAATGTATAAAGTTGTATAGGTAGGATGTTAGTCATTTTTGTTTGTAAATTTCGTGGTAAAGTTTAAGTTTCAGTCAGTAGTCATAAAAATTGATTTATATAGACTAATATTATCAAAAAGTGGAAACTATTTACAAATATTGTTTACAATATATAAAAGTAAATTGTTTCATTTGTATACTGATTTTTGCTAAATAACTAAACCTTATAATTATATAAAGGTTTTTTAAATCAGTTGATTGGGCAGTTTAAGTTTGCTTTTAGTGTTCGTCTTTGTATTTATCTAAAAAACAATATGTTAAAACATTGCGCGCTTTGAAGACCGTTTTCAAACTTTTCTAACACTTTATCGCATATTTGAAAAATACACATATAGTAAGTGTAAATATGCGTTTTTAATTATTTTTTTAATTTATATTTTTGAACGTTAAAATTATTGCGCCTTAAAGACCGTCTTCAGACTTTTTTAACACTGTATTGCATATTTGAAAAATACACATATAGTAAGTGTAAATATGCGTTTTTAATTTTTTTTTAATTTATGTTTTTGAACGTTAAAATTATTATAAATGACTCTAATTAAACCCTTTATTTAGAGAATAGAAAACACTGATAATTAAGCAGCCTTACAAATTTGTGGAACCATTTTTTAAAACAATAATATTTATTTATTAAAACAATAATAAGGTTTCTTCTTATAGATCTGTTCCTTTAAATTATAAATGTATTAAACTAAATATATTCCGGATATTAAAAAAAACCTTTTTTGTATTAATTGGACATATCATTTAAAAATTATATTTATTCTATAAACATATAGTTTATAAGTTTAAAAGTTCAACCAAACAGTTATAGACTATGTAGCATATATTAATATATTTATAATTTGAACATAATAGATAAAATGATTAATAAATATTATGTAATGTAGGCTATATAACTTGATGCTTGTAATATTTTTTTAATTTCTACAAAAATCACGCTTTTAAGACTAAATATAAAATTATTTTTGCTCTGAATTTTTTATAAGTGCAATTATTTATGAAATTAATGGACCTATATTAAATTATGCTTCTGATGTTACGTTAAATGTATATATGTAAAATATTAAAAAATTACAGTTTGTTACAAATAAGCGGAAATAAAATTAACAAAACTTCGTCACATAAAAATCTGTTAGTTTTATGTTAAAAAATGTGTAGCTAACTATTAATATAATAATATATAAATATATAAAAAGATGATTTTACAATAATTAATGTGTTTAAAATTGCTTAGAATACATGATCATTTGCAATATGAATCTGAAGAAAAGACACATTTTTGTAATTAGAAATAAATTTAATTAGATAATATATTAATATGTAAAATTGCAAAATAATAATAATAAAGTAAATAACTTCACTAATAGGCTACTCTCAGCTTCATATGAAGTAAGGGTTCTATTAGACCATAAATGCATAACCTTTTTAAATGTATAGTATTTTGTTGTAATAAATAAATCTATATAAAATATTATTTAAATTGATCGGTTCCTATCACACTAAAAACACCCAATCCATTCTAAATATTGTAAACTCTAACAATAGAATCACAATCGACACCACAACATTCCTTTTTGAGATCAATATTTAAAATCTGACAAGAATTAATCTATAGTCAAAACACTGACAAGCTAGCTGAAAGAATTAACCTCATTATTATTTGTTTATCTTTTATATTCGAAGTATATGTTATTTAGATCCGACTCACAGAAGTTAACAAGATAAAGGTAACAGCTCTGAAAAATGTGTGGCGTAAATTTAGAAAATGTCCTTAATCTTAGCTAAAACGTTATCTGGCACTGTCCAACATGTCCTTTTACATTATAACAATTTACTTATATTACAGATAACTTAATTGAAATGTAGCACAAAACACAAGCCATTCACTTATACCACTTACAATTTCCTGCGAAAGATAGCACCAACAGTAGGAGTGTCGATCTCTAAAACTAAAATATATAAAATGTGGTCATTTATGTAGGAAATCAATAATTAAAATAAGATGATATTCGATCTGTACCAAACATGTAACATCCTTGCTTTCTTAAGACAGTATTTAGTCGGCACATTGTAATTTAGGGATTGATATAATTATAAATCTCATAAATGGTAACTGCGATGTATCTCTCAACGTTGTTGTCCTGTCCCCCAGGTGTTTGCCCCGCTTGACCTTACCTGTTTCACCCGTCTCCATGACCACATAATCACCGGACACATCTCGGGCCATGTGTACAAACACCTGCTGGCGGATGTAGAAGACTTTGGACCCAGTATACCGAGAGGTAGGGGGGTCACTCTGGAATGCGCTGCTAAGTATATTATTTCTACATGAAACATTTTAGAGTCTATAATATAATTTTAATTATTTTTTTCTAAATAACGGGGTCATTAGAACTATCCCCCACCCTGTTTTATCATAACGTTTGATTCGATGTTGGGTGTGGTATACACGAATTTTAATATTTAGGCCTTATTGAATATTTAGAAAAGATCGCTGGGAAGTTGTTCATAATCAATAATGTGGAAAATTGTATACGATAATTCTTAAATAAAATGTTTTAGTGTATAATTATATTTAACTATCTTGCTCTTATTTATAATTATCTTATTGTTCTCATTTATTTTAGTGTGTCCCTTAAAAGTGGATCACTTCACAAAAATGAACAAGAAACCGGATCATTTATCACCAGTTGTCAGCGTAGATCGAAACTACAATCTTAGCGTGTTTTGCACTTTTGGGTATGTCTACAGTGAAAACTGCCAATAATTATGTACTTTCTATAGTATCACGTTCTCTCATTAATTCTATATTTTTCTTATCGATGAGCATATTTGCTTTTAATTTTGTCATTTTAGCTCCGATGGAGTCATCAAGATTTGGACAGAAAATAAGTTTCTTATTAGTGAGGTCACTCTTGAAATAGAAGTCGCCTATGGATGCTTTCTCAACTCATCTGGAGATATTCTTGTCTCTATTGTAGGACATCTTTTCGTGCTTCGTAACGGCAAAGGTAGGCCTACTTAAACCATTTTGGACATTATAAAATGCAATATAATAGTCATGAAAATCATTACAATAAGCAAAACATTGATTTTAAATTGGTATTTTATAGGTTTATATTTGCAAAACTAATTATTGGTTTAGCGCAAATGTGTCTCTGTTAGCATGCTATACCACTAATCGACCAAATATTAATTTACCTCTAACAAACTCAATTTTAATGTATTTATTTTATCACAGGCTTTAATATATTCCTTTTTAATATTTTACATTATATTAATAATATAACACGTAATTTCTTCTTTTGCAGCCTGGCATCTCTGCTTTAATAAATTATACCATATTATCAAGAGGGTAAAATTTTAATATTTATTATTGTCTTGTCTCACAAACTATTGCGCTTTGAACTGCCCCTTAACTTGCCCCAAACTGCTTCCTTAAGTTTTTGTTTATGTTATGAATATATTCTGTTATATTTTAGCTACACAGTAATTAATAAGTCTGAATTGCAATATTTCATATGTATGGGATATTTTGTTGAAAATTGTTTTAAAATCTATTTGGCACGTGTTTTAAAAATCATAATTTTTTCACGTTTGGTTTAATACATTTATTATTTATTGTTATATATAGTTTTCTATCAATTTTATATATCGTGAGTAGTATAGGAAGGGTGGATTCTGCCGCAGTTATAAATATATTTATGAGTCATGGCCCCCCCTCTACCC
>JAUZND010076835.1:0-16450 GCA_034780555.1 Coelogynopora nodosa | reverse complement strand
TAGCAATATAAAGATGTTGAGAATGGTCAAACATTTTAATGACTAATTTAGAAAGTTGTAAATTAATTTCTTTCAGAGGCAGGTTAGTATAACTAAGTTACTTAGCATGTAACTAAACAAGTGCTTCTTTTTGATTAAATGACAATCTTGTATTCTTGTATTCCTTTACAATTACAGTTATATATATATTGCTTTATGTTCTTTATCTGTCTTGTGGCACATTTTTTGCCGGATTACTTTATTTCTAATTATTAAATATAAATTTTTTTCATAATTAAAATCGGTTACATTTTTTAACATATTGCTGCATTTTGCTTAAATATTAGATATTTAGTTTTTTTGTAACAAAACTAATTTCCGGCTTTTATTTCATTATTATCAATAATATTAACAGTCATACTAGAACTGCTATGGGAGAAAGGTTAAAAAAACATTCGCATACCTCCATAAGCTATATTGCAAAAATATATATTTTTAAATTGACTTCCTATTCCTAAACATATTTCCAGGGTTGTTCAATAGTTTTGTGTCTATATCAAAATTTACTTCGAATTATCTTTAATATTTATTCAGTTTGTCAAATTTAAAAACTAAATCTATATCATTAAACCATTTGATATTTTGTATTAAACATTTGAATCCACATATAAAACATATTTTAAAAATATTACAATGCATGGGACCGTAAGGTTTAAGCTGTATATAATTTTATACATTACTCTTTTAAAAAACTATTTTGCATTTTTTGTCTTAATAATTGAATAAATGTCACATATATTATTAGATATTATTAAAATATATATTTATAAAAATATATATAAAATGAGTTCTTTTAGACAAATGATAACGTCAGATATTATACTATGCGACCAATTTCAATCAATGTTTATAACTTTCATTTGCGAAAATTTTAACTCAATTAAGTGTACACTTTCAAGTGAAAACCATTTAAAAAATTTTTTTTTACCCAATACCTTTTCATAATGATTTTTTTACCTTAGTAGCTCTATTGTTAAACTTATAATAATCAAGTGGGAAAATCTTTATATATCTATAACGATTTTTTTTTTCAAGACAGAGTGATGGACTCTCTTATTCTCCAATTATAATAATTGATAACATGATAATGCCAATAGTGCTTAAACAATTGAAAACGCTGATAACTCTTTAAAAATGATTAAATATTGTGGCGTGGAGAAAAATATTGGTACACTATTCGAACACACTTTTGACCTTAACACTAGACCTTTGGTCATAACCCCCCACCAATTTATTTTTTTACTACTCGGATCATTATGGTTCATACATCTATAAATAGTCCAAAAGCTGTCGTTGGGTATATTTTTTAGGGTATTACCCTATGACAACCAAAGTTGGTATGATGACTCACAAATATAAGATACATATTTTTATACTACTTACAAACATTTGTAAGTAGCATAACCCTAAAAATTTAATTAGTACCTAATTACATTATAATATTATCATTTAATTATATTGTTTTTAGACCTTTTTAAATTTTAGACAAAAAATGACGTCATTCATGATGTCATTTTTGTTTTTAGCCCATAACTTTTGATATTTACAACTTATGACAACCAAACTTGGTATGATGACCCACCACATAAACCAAATTTTTTATACAACTTTTTCTTTTTTGTAAATAGTATAATATATTTTTTTAAATAGTAAAATATAATTTACTAGATAGACATTCAGAATAGCTATGAGCTAACTGTGTCAATTTTTTTTAATCAGTTGAAATTTAACGAAGTTAGACATTTTACAGACCGAATAATTTTTTAAAACTATAATAGAATGAAATTAAATAGATAGACTAGCAAAATATATAGACTAGCAGAATAGCTATGAGTCAGTGTTTATTTTTTTTAATCAGTTGAAATTTGACAGAGTTGTAGACATTTTGACCATTGTGATGTATTATGGCCATATATTGTACGATGATTTCAATGAGAATTGTGACGTCCAATCAGCTTGATTTTGATAATTATTAATTGATTTTGATGATAATTCCGCCTAAATAGACCTAAATAATTTTGTTTCAAATCAATAAAGACCATTTTTTATGAATCCATTTTTTGAGATGAATATGTACTTTAATATAATGAATACATTTTATTATTAGATGTGTCAATATCATCATCATCATCATAATCACCAACATGTGAGATATTGAGTCCAATGCATCACGCACTCTGCTGTCAAAAATCTACCAAACTTGTTTCATACTCTCCCATATCTGGGAGCTTCTTTTTGTATCTTCTTGAATTGTTTTGACCTCTTCTTCAATTTGTTCCATTGCGTCGTCATTTTTTATAAAATTAAACAGTTCATCATTTTGTCTTGTACTTTGTTTCAACTCCTTCAGGGTCCATTTTTTCTGTACGTTTTTCTGTATGTCCTCCAAAATTGTAGTCAGAAGCATCGACTGTTTCTCCTCGTCATCGAACCGTATTGATTCCTCGTCTGTCACTGATTGATTTGAGTTTTATTTATTGTTCGACATATTGTGTTGATTGATATCCATGCAGTAAGGCAACTTTGGGAATATCGTTACGTCTGTATCTGTGCAGAATTAGTTCCAATTGTATTTTCAGTTTTGTAGGTAATCGATTTCTTCAAGAATATTTCCGTAGTAGAACTATTTTGCGTTAAATTGTAGAAGAGTCGATAGTAACAATTGATTCTTGATCTAAGTAAGCTCTCATGCGTTGAACAGTATCTTGTGTACACGAAGTAAGTGTGCAGGAATTCAATATTGAAATTATAAAAGACATAAGTTATGTTTATCAACTATATAGTTGGTTGTATTTAGTGTATATTTTTTGGATAATATTATCTGATTAAGAGATACCTTTTCTAGATGTTATCATACAGAGTCTTTTTCGTTATATTATATCGTCTTAATTTATTCCGATTGGTCATTTGTGTATATATTTAACAAATTATCATGAAATGTAATCATTGTGTGTGTTTTCTAATAATTTTGATGGTCTACTAAATGGTTCATCTATAATATATGTTATATTTTCTTACATGTTAGGTATGATTTATCTTGTTTTTTGATGTTTAGAATGCTCTTCTGTTATCCTATTTGGTTATACAAAACGTACAATTTGAATAATATTTAAAATGTTAAATTTTAATATGTCGTTTTCCGCAAATAATTAATTATTCTCATAAAAAAATTAAAAATTAGATAGTCTCTTACATTGTACGTTTTGTTCTATATTGTCTTAATTAATTCCGATTGGTCATATAAATTATAAATTCATAAAACAAATTCCCTTTTTTTAAATAATTGAAGCAAACATGATTAATGAGATTGAATGCCATTTATTAATTATCTCAAAATTATACAGCAGTAGACGGAGTAGGAAAGTAAACATGAAAATGTCAGTAATACTTACACATGCACAGTACATCCGCGTATGCTTATAATTTTTGTATTATGAGATTAACAAAATCTTCAATTATTTTAGTCTTTCGCCCTTCAGGCACTCCGACTAGGTGTGATAAAACTTTGTCGGGATGATTTAATTGTACCGCTTGTTTCAAGTATGGCTGTAGATTGGATAATACACTTCTGTTCTTTCCTAACATGATAATATAGCCAAGTCCTTCAAACATTATGTCAGTAAAATGCTCTCTTGTTGTCCGTTGTCTTGGTAAACAATCTGCATATCACTCTATGTAAGTTATTCATTTCATGAAATTTATCTTTAAAAGCTTTTGTATTTATACTTGAGGTGCGGGAGATCAATCAGTAAGTAGTAAAATCAAGCTGAGTGAACGTCAGAATTCTCAATAAAATCATTGTGGGATATATGGCCATAATACATCACAATGGTAAAATGTCTGCAACTCATTCAAACTTCAATCGATTTAAAAAAAATTAGCACTGACTCATAGCTATTCTGCTAATCTATCTATTTAATTTCATTCTATTAAATAAAAATTTAATCAGCCGTAAATCACTACAATGTCTACATTGTATAACTTTGTTAAATTTCAACCGATTTTTAAAAAATTGACACTAGCTCATAGCTATTCTGAATGTTTATCTATTAAATGTTTATTTTACTATATAAAAAAATATTATACTACTTACAAAAAATTAAAAGTAGTATTAAAAAGTTGGCTTATGTTGGTGGGTTATCATACCAAGTTTGGTTGTCATAAGTTGTAAACATCAAAAGTTATAGGCTAAAAACAAAAATGACGTCACGAATGACTCATTTTTCGTGTAAAATTTAAAAACGGTGTACAAAAAATATTTATAATTAAATAAAAATATTATAATGCAATAAGATACTAATTTAAATGTTAGGGTTATATACTATTTACAAATGTTTGTAAATAGTATAAAAATATTTATACTATATTTGTGAGTCATTATACTAACTTTGGTTGTTATAGATTACTACCCTAAAAAGATATAGCCAATGAAAGATTTTGTACCATTTATAATCCATAATGGGGGGTAAGGGAGTGAGGGGTCAAAAATGTGCTTGAATCGACCATTCCTATACTACTACACTATCTAATAATATATGATATCAGCATGTTAAAGCCAGGAGGCAATGTATACATTAGATAAGCAATTTTGCCATAACCCAAAATCCCGTTATATACTCGTTACTTTACATGACAATTTCGCTGTATACATATATTTCTCCCCAATGATGCATGCAGCAGTTATGTATTCTGCAATAATACACCCGCCCCCTATTTTATTTTTTTATTGTTGTAATATTTAATTTAATTAAGTAAGACTTATGTCTTGTATCAATCAACAAGTAGTGGCTCCAAAAAGGACCGTTTTTGGAGTTCTCAAAAAGGGAATGGGGAAAAAATTACTTAATAGCCAATAGAGCCACCTCTAGCTGCAAGTCTTCAAGTCTTCGAGGCATTGAATCAATTATGTTGTTCATCAGATCTTGAGGAATGTCATCCTATACTCGCTGAGTGGCAGCCCAAAGACCCTGAGACTGCCTTGCCTGTGCGCACATGGCCTGCCATGAGCAGCATACAGAAGGCCTTATTGTGATATCAGCAGATGTCTTATTTGCTAAGCAAAGTCATTTAGGGGTAAGTAAATATTGCCATGATTCAGTTATTGCATGTCTCAGTTAAAAAGGTGCATGACCAAAGTTGAGAAGTCCAAAAAATGCCATAATATGCTTCACAATGTGACTAAAATTGATTAATTTCATAGATGAGTATAAGCATATGGTTGAAGTTAAAAATATAAACATTAATGAACAAAACATATTTTTATGAACATAGTCAGGTTGATTAATACAAGATATATGTAATATTTAAGTTAAGTTCACAAATTATATATATATTATGACAACAAAAAGTTTAAAAGTTTAAAAAAACTTTTATAAAAACTTTTGAAAGGTTTCATTTATTGACTTTCTTCTTATAACTGCTAAAGTTCACAATAGATGCATAATATATTTTTAATTGCATTTAAAATAGAAAATGTATTTAGTAAAACGATATTTGTCCAATAAACTGAAATGAACAGAACACCAAACAGATGTTTGAACGGATTTGAACTTGATGTGTTTAAAAGTCAGTATATAGACATCAAAAAAACGTTAAATAAATATTTGAATAAAAAAACAATACTAACTTGAAATAATTCTAAAATCGTAGGCCTACTATACATACGGTAACCATTACATGAACTATTGCATATAAGTTATTTTATAAATATATAATTAGATTATGTTTTTAGAAATAACTTTTCTTTGAATTCCAAATAATATCTTTTTAGTCCTGTTCTGCCTATGCGACAAAACACTGATTTGATAATAAAATTACATAACTCTCCGAATAGCGCATATAATGCTTTTAAATTACTTCAAATGTAAGAGAGTACAGAGAAATATTTATTAAGTGTAAATGTGTCTTACATTCTAACAAGATGTTTCTACATAATTGAGGACACTTCAAAGATTGGAACTACAATAAACCTGGTAACTAATTATTTATATGATCCCATTTATTCACGGGTCTGATAATGCAAATTGTAGAAAGTGAAAGAATAGTATACTATTTGTCAACAATGTCGGGTTTCTATGAAGTAAAACAATTACTTAAAACTTTTCTCATTATATATGTTATTAATAAATGCTCTATGTAATACATGTGAATTATGGTAAAACGGATACACATAGATACACACGGATACGTAGATGATTAACATTGTATTTTTCAGGCCTCCAACAATTCTTTGGTTATGATCTTCCAGGAATTTCTTATTACTTTAGTTTCAAAATTTCCAGATTCTTAACTGTATAAAAGTTACAATAATTTTTAACAAATTATATAAAAAACGCTGGATAAAGATCGTAAAGTTACAATTCTCAAATACAACACCATTTAAATAAAATTATTAAAACAACCATATCTATAATTTATTAAAATAAAATCATTTTAGCTAAGGAAAGTCACATTATTTACAATACATATTTACAATACCTACCTACTTACAATACCTACATATGCATGCAATATATAATAATTATACACATTTATAATTATTCTTGCTTTATAATGTTTTTTTTAGTTCTTTTTTCAAATTTCAGTTATTTTCCATAGGTTCATGGAATTCCAGAGCTGCGTACGAACCTCATTTTTAATTTTAATTAATAAAGCGATCATAATACATAGCTAACCAATAGGGGTTTGGTTATATACAATATTGCACCGATCTTTAAAAAATTGGGCTCAGAATCTTTCAGACAATCTTTGCGGACTATTTATAAAAATATTGGTGACCATCCTGACATCGAAATATCCGGTTTCAAAACATATTTCTAAATACTTCCACAGTTTGGAATCATAGATAAATTCGGACCTGTTGTAGTTTCAATCTAGAGATTTTGTTGTACACCTGTAGAGACCGCCCCCTAAAATCACCAGAACTAGGAAGATCTTTTACAGTTATGTCGAAAGATTTGACACAGCCTGATGACTTTGGAACCCGTCCTTGTTTAGCGAAATGACAGAGCAAACTCTCTATAGCCATTACAATGCTACATATATATTGCTAATGCAGATACTTTCATTGCATATCACGCAATGCATTTAGACAATAATAAGGAAATAATTAAAAATAATTCCAGCTGTTTACTGCTAATGAGCATGTATTAAATACAATACAGCTCTACTGTAAAATGATTGGTCTGATTTAATTAAACAGCTATTAACGGTCTACTAAAACAGCTGTATAGGTTGTGTTATTGCGCCACATATCGATTTAGAGATTTCATTACCCTGTTATACGTTTATGACGTGACTGATATTGGATGCTTTTTGACTATAACCAAATGAAGTAAAATATAATGTTTTCTGTCAACTTACGTGTTCTTATTGTTACATGTTATTGATCGAAATATATAAAATGATCACCATGTTCTGGAACAATCTCCACATGAAATATTTGAAAAAACGCCTAAATTACTGCGTTTTTAGTTGAAAAACAGTGGTTTCTTGTCTTAGTTTTTGGCTCCTCCACTTAGGTTTGACTACTTTCAGATATGATGAAAACTTTAAATTTTGTATAATTGTAAGACTTTTATGTGATACATCAATTTTAGTTTTTAATTAAAATTAGCTAAATGTCTATAAACAGGACCTTCATGATGTCCATTTGGTTCTCCGCGTAATAAGTAGGGTAGTACGGGTTATTTTGAATTCAAAACATTAATAATTGAAACTTCTTTTAATTATTATTTTTTTAATTATGTGACTTGTATCCATATCTCCCTATTTAAAAAAAATATTATTATGGGTATATTTATCATCTTCGAAAAATGTTTACATCATTTTTATGTGCGTTACTCTTCGCTATCATCTGCTGTTATTAAATTTAATTTTTGCATCCTATTTCGTTTTCGGGTCATTATCGCCGTTTTTATCCTATTTCCTTTCTTATCGACATTGACAAACTTAGAGATAAGATGTACAATTGTAAGATGATTTTGAATATTCTCTATGTAAATTTATGACGAGCTTCGTTCATTAATGCTTTACCAAGCAAGTTATTTAATTTCCTCTTAACCCTTCAGTTCGTACGCGGAAGGGGGGAGGGGGGAAAGGGGTAGGCCAAATTTTGTTTTAAATAAATTATGTCTTTAATGGAACGATATAATGTATGACCCTAAATTACTTTTATCTAACTAAAAAATATAACAAATATAATTTTGAATATTTTTACTTACATACCAGAGAAAATGGTGTTATTATTGAACTATTTTATACCCCCCCTTGGGTTTCCATACTTGCCGATGATATTAGGTAAATTATATAACATGAACTTGATTAATAAAATTATTTATTAAAATAACCAGCAATTTAAAATAATACTGAAATTCTTGTGGAATGTATGCTACTTATAGCTTATTTATATAAAATAAATAGTATAATAATAATATACCAAACTATTATAGGTTTTATGATTTTGAATCAGATGCAAAAAGAAGCAAGTCAATTGGTTGCATTGATCAAAAGTTAGAGCATATATGGGTCAATTAAATTTATAGCATATTTCGTTATTTCCTCTAGTTTTCTTAAACTGGAGTTTATAACGTAATCAGGTCATAAATAAAAATTAAACAAATCGATTAATTTTTTGAAAAATAAAAATAGCTCGACAAGTTTTTAGAATGTATCTATATACCAAATTTCAGCTTAATCGGATGAAAGGAATTTTGTTTTTTCAGGTCCAAGGACAAAGGGTTAATGTTTTCGATTATTTCCAAATAAATTGACTTTATTTGTCATGTTATTCTCTAAACACTGCAATCAACAGAACATACTGTATATTAATTTATATAGTAACGTTTAGTCTATGGAAGAAAATTTAGATATGTTTTTAGGTTTTCATGAGTTTTTGAAAAATCTAGTCTGGAGTAATTATAATTCGTTAATAAACTATTTCAATTCTATTTATAAATACTATACTATTTTCAAATATGTGACACACTTTTATCCAGTTTGAGTAAACTGTCTACTTTCTTAGCATTATTTGTCAGAAGAAATATCAGACACATTGATAGCATCCATTTTGGATGAATGAAACTTGTATTAATTTGAAAATTACCTACATTAGTCAAATATGATTATTCTTTTATTATAATAGATATATTATCAGAAAATATTACAAAAAATGATAAAAGATAAAATTGTAGTGATCGAACGAGAACTAGCGCAGGATAGTTTGCCTGTTTGTCCGTTAACGACAATAACTGGTAGGTAACTCAATTTTTTTATGTTGCAGAATCACTCCAGTTCTATTTATACATTGAAGGGGTAGGTAAAAGGGGCTGTATGGGGAATCTACAGTATGTATGGGAATAGCTACAGAATCTACACTTCCTATACTACTAACATTAAGTGCTACAACACTCTCAAGTGCTCGGATTGATATTATAAAAAAGAATTTCGCATGTTTGCAAGCATATTTGTATGTTAATTTTGAGAGACAAAAGAATTAAAAAACGTTTCGGAAATTCAGGGAACAAATAAATTTAGCTAAATTTTGAGCGCAAAAAGAGTGACCAAATAGTAACATGGAACATACTAACACTACATCAGACAGGAAGGTTATAACACTTACTCAGACGATTACCATCTTGACATTTTGGACATTAGTCAAATGAAATATCATTCACTTTGGACAAGAAGAACAGTATTCCCGAAAAGTCGGCCTGATCCTAAGTAAAGCGACAGAAATGCCCCCAGCCACGATGTGAAACACCTGATCACATCGACTTAGATGCCCAGATATGTTGAAACAAACAAGTAGTCGAGCATACCAATGTGATTGATGGAACAAGTCAAACAGCCAAAGACAGCGGTGAACTCTTGATTTTCTTCAATCACATCACCAGTTTCTGTATCAAGCAACACGCAATATTACAGTATGTGTTATATAACTATTACAGTTACAGACTATAAATATTAGCGTTATTTAATCACCTCAATGTCATAGTATAATATTTGAAGGGGAATTTATGTAATTGAATTTAATCTAATATAATTTTTTGATAATAATTTATGCACTGGGAATCATTCACATAATTACAAAATATCACACACAGAGAATCCTTCTATTACGTACGCCATTTCACACCTGAATCATGCTGGTTAATCAAGTATAAAATTAAAAACATCGGTTGTACCGTATATTTTTAATAAAAACTCATGTATACGTTTTCAAAATTAAAGCATAATAAATTTAATTCAAGGAATGCACAATTCACATTTCTCGACAGTATAAATGTAAATCCCCCTTGAACCTGCAAAGGGTTTATATCGATGCGAAAACGTCTGTTGAGTAGGTAATGAAAAACCTGCTTTTTAATAAGTAATCTAACTAGCCACATATTGTTGTCTAGGCTACAAAAAAACACATTATGAAAAGAAAATGATCAATAAGTAAAGAATAAAGATATGCCTAAAAAAGTGTACCAATGGCAGTCTTTCAATATAAATTATGACTGCGAGTTTAGTCTGTCGTATGAGGCCCTAATAAAAATTTAATTTCTTGGAGGAAAATGATAAAAATGTTATAGATAAAATTTTAAAATTACACAGAACAATAATATTAATTATTATAATAGAACAAATGTGACGCTTTTTTGTTTGCGATATTTGCTTTACAAAATGAATTATCATTAACAATACATACAGCATCAATCGCATATTTATGACTTTGCGACAGATAGAGAGCATAATTTATGTTTTAAGTGTAGACTGGAATTTTAACTGTGTAAAAAAATTATTTAACTGAAGTGAGCATAATAAGATATTTTAGATAAACAAGTGAATGTTGGTTATTTATAACAAATTATCGTCATTTATGCATAAATTGCTGCAATAGGATTTTGCCTTAGCTAGAGAGCATAATTTATATTTTTATATCCTGAAATAATTAGAAGTCAAATACGTTCTATACTGAAATGTATTTATAATGTAAAATTAATAGATTGTTCAAGATACCTATAAAATTTTAGTTTAGAACAAAACAATAAGTATAGTATAAAGCATATGCCTGAAGCATTCATTGAGAATTTATGTGATTCAGAAAAGTATAAGTGTTAGAAAAATGTAAAATAATAAATAAAATCTAAAAAATAATAGAAATGTTAAATTTAAAAAATATTTCCTGTAAGTGTTGTATTGCAATATACGATATCTACAGAAAATACTCTATTTACACTTTGTAGATTATTTGATACTTAATTTGAGAAACATAAAAAAACACACTGCAGGTTTATAAACAACCGTTTTAATCATATTAAAATGTTATAACTGATAATAAATAATCATATATAATCAGATGTTACAGTGACTAAATATAATATATAATTACTACAATTTTTGTGAGATAAGTCAATTTAATCCTTTTAAACCATGAAGGATTAAATTATTCATTTTATAATTCTGTAATAGGGGACAACGATCTTTTAAATAATTCCGTAAAGATTAAATCATGTTTTTCTAAAGTATTCTAGCTACTTTATTTACAAAAGTACATACATATCACTATTTTCAGAGCCTTACACATCTCATTTTAGATTTAATTTTTATAAAAAAAATTGTCATAAAACAAAAAATCATAATTTAGAAAAGTGGCGAAAATAAGATATGTTAATTATGTAAAACAACGACTACATATTGTGAAAAAACACTAAATAACTATATAATTTGCACAAGTTTAATTATTTTTAATGCTTAAATTGTTTAAAGACGGATTTGTGAGTGATGAGTGGTAATAGTTATAAACACATGTTATTCCCCCGATGAATTTGCTTTACATTATAATTGTTGGCTTCTGGTGAAACATTTGTAGTAACAAATTATCATTTTTTAGTCGATGATTTTATTTATACCAAGTAAAATATAGCAAAAATAATTATAATTAGTTCTTTTTATTTTAAAATATAGCTAAAATCGATTTTTTGCCAAAAATAATTTATCCCCCAATGAAACATTTTAATGTTTGCATTTCTGAGTTTTGTATACATAACTGAATGATAAAATCAAAACAGTTAGTCCGAGGATTTTCATTAACAACAAAAAAGTTTCTTCCGGCGCACCGTGAGCCCTTCTTATAAACTTGTTGTGGTTGATAATGTGTGAAGTTGTTCATTAAGTTTGTTGTACAACTTTTTGTGTTTCTGTAAAGGCAACTGACCAGCACGACCACTTTCATGCAATAACTCATTCAAAAATTGGAATTGTCATCATTAAGTTGGGTTAAGCTTGAGTAGACTAGTTCCAGTAGCATTTAACATTTTTTGACCATAATAGGCACTTTTCATATACTGTACATGGCGTGAGAATTATTGTTAATATTACGTATGAATTAATTAGTACCAGCATGATTTATCTCAGCTAATCTTACAGGTTGTGTTTTTTCATTATTAGGCTGTGTCGAATCATTTTGAATTCAATAATATAATTCATTATAATTAACTCAGTAAATCATTATTATTATAAAATTACTATTATAAAATAGTTTTATTTTTTAATCATTCTTTCTTAAGATAAAACAAAATATATCACAAAGTTTACTATGTTTATTAAAATAACTGTCAATAATGTATTAGATAACAAAAAAATCAATCTATATTAATTATTATGTAATTAAAGGTTTATGTAATATGTTTCACACAGAAACAGAATAATTATTTGTGAAAATATAATTAAATCGATAGTAGTCATTTTTTTATGAATTAATCATTGATAGGCATTACTTTTGTTTAACTTAGCGGTACAAAGAGATAATAGTAATAGTCTATATTAAATCTGGTAACAATATTGAATTCAAAACAAAGAAAATACTTTAAAATAATATTTTTTATTTTAGACATATTATATTTTTGATAAACAAAGTATTTTTTTATTTAAAGATTGAATAGCTATTCTAATGCATATTCTATAGCATTTCTAATACTTTTATTAAAATTATATAATAACGGCGCAGAGTCGAAAATTAACAACCATATGTTGTTTTAAAAAAACTTAATTTATATCCATTACTATGAATCTCTCCCAAGTCCATAATTTTCTTAAATCAAAAATACGATCTGCCTCGTTTTGTTTGAATAAAAATTTTGACATTTTGAAATTGAACCACTAAAACTGACTATTGCTATTGATTGTAAAACAAATTTGAAATTTCGCTTGGCTGATGACATATAAAAACTAAACGGTCTAATTGAAAATTGAAGTATTGAAAAGAGTGATACGATAACAAAACAATGTTTTTTATTTAAAAAATATATTCCAAAATCATTTACATACGCTCATTATGTTTCCACTAGTTTCCAAAAGGTTAATTAAAATTATGATATTCAAAATGATAAGAATCATATCAAAAATTCATAGACAATAATTTAAAAAAATATTAATTAGATTTCAACAACATTTATAATTTAAATTTGCATCAAATTTTTTTATCTAAAAATATATATACGGTATATACAATAAATATGCAACAAAATACAACAAAAGAATACATTTAAAAAAAACTATCTCGGTACAAAATATTCGCAACAAAAATTAAATAATAAAAACTATATAAATCTTATTATTAACTAAGCGTTGCGGGTAGTCTACAACTGCTGAAACCAGCCGCTGTATGGCGGTTAAAATTTTTATAAAAAGTTATTTATGTTATTTATTCATTCCTTTTATTTTGATTCAGATTTATTCGTATGCCAAACCTCTTTGATACCATCCGACAAAATATAATAGGTAAACACTAAAGAAAACATTCTACCTAAACATAATTATTTATTCTTCTATTAAACCGCGTATTACAGTCATCATCACTGACCTGGCAGTCTGGCCTGTCCGGCTGCTGTGGCCGACGACTGCATTCTTGCCAGAGGCAGGTAGGGCGGCGGCGGGTGTCCAAACAGACTGGGGAACATGGCCGTCGGGGGCTGAGCGCTGGCCCCAAGACCACCCCGAGTATCGGAGAGGGGAGCCGCTATTGTGACGGAGACCCCCAAATCCTGGCTGTGGAGAGCACTGGGAGCCTGGACACCGGCATCGTATAGTCTTCAGAAAAAAGAAGGGAATTAGAATCCGTAAAGATGACTGTTGTATTAAACAATGTTTCAACAGCAAAATCCCCTATTTTAAGAGATAACGTTGTCTAAAAGCAAATCGAAAATTTAAAAAAACACTGAAATATATTTATTTTTTAAATTAAAAATTAAATCCATAGAAAAGTTAACTATAATAAGTCAGCACTAAGCGCAGAGCCAGTACAAACAGCAGAGAGACAGAGCACTAAAGGTTTCGAGTTATTTAGATCTCATCAGATACCTTAGTCTCCCTACTGACGACCGGATTGCAAGTAGTGCTTATTAAAATAAACAAATCGTCAAAAACAGCAATTTGCATAGTAATATGAGAGGCAACATGTAAGCATATTCAAAATAACGTGATATTAACAGTGTAAACGTTTATGCTAGCTGTATAAACATACATAAAGTGATAACTATATAACAAGCTTTCTATTCTCTCTCTGTATAAAATAATATTAAAAAAAACAATGATCAACAATTACTATACAAAAAAGTGAACAATTTTATTTACTTGTTACATCTTACTTCATAATTTTAATGAATGGTTGCATGTGGTTATTGAGACGGTCTTCTAAAATGTTATGAATGGTTGTTATATGAATTACTGGCTTATTACCATGATTTTTCTAAATATTATAGTACACAGTATAAACAGAGACAGATAGCTTCCTATTATTTATAACTTAACGCATTTTACTTATATTACCGCTCCACCAATATCATTAATATTGCCAAATTAAAGTATCCATTAAGAATTAATAAAACGATTATCCGCCACGTTAAACGGATTGCAACTTTAATATTGTAAATAATATATATATTTATGTAAATTCTTCTTAATTATCCACAGCGTTTTATCATCGGTTTTTGTTTAAATGCATGTTAGCAAAACTTTTGTTTCCTGTCATGTGATCGTATAATAAGGAAGTTTTTGTTATACAGAAATAATTAATAGGTTAGTACATGTACAGACTGGTTTCAGGGTATTGTTACTCATGAATTCAGAGAAGGAAGTAAGTAATAAATGATATATAAATGATAATAAATGATAGTAAGATATAATTATAGTTATTAATAGTTATAGGTGTAATAATAGTTATTAATAGTTATAGGTGTAATAATAGTTAATTCTTATCAAATGAGTTGAAACTTAAGAGCTTCGAATGTTTTTATTACAGCTATTAAATGCACAAAGTGTTGTTTATTTCTATATAATATTGTTATTAAGTGTAGTCATTATATAATATCTACATATTGGTTTAAAATATTTAGGAAAACATTGTGAGACTTTTGAGCACCTTTAAACTTTGGCTTTCCTATATAACATAATTAAAAAACGTAAGTGAAAGCAGTCGCGATGAAGTATAGCAAAGTTACGTAATAACCCCCCACCCCCCCCTACCGACTGAAGGCGGAAAACATCTTGCTACATCAAACATTTTATTAAAGTGTTGATGTAAAATATAGTGTTACATCGAAGCTGTAAAACGCAACTAATATCGATTGCCAGCAAAATCACCACGAATTGACCATTTTCCTGCCTCAGATAACACAGAGCAGCTATTATTAGTTCTTGTTCATACTAAGGAATGAAACAGTTTCGTTTTTCTTTCAATGTGAACGTAATTAAGAGTAAATGATTCCTAAAATTCAGCAGTGGCACAACATGTCCAAAAGAAAACCGTCCACTTGCGATACCTAACTGCAACTGAAATACAGTACTATTATTTCAAGTAGCATGTTGCTTGTGAGCAATAACTGGCCCATACGATTACCTACTAACTTGGCTCGACTATACAGCGCTATCAATCCGCTACTATTGACATAGACATTCAATTCGTCACAAAATTATACAACAATTTTAATACTACTGTTAATTTAAAAGTAGAATGGCTATGTGAAGCATATTAAAAAAATTATTTAACATATAAATTACTTCTTAATAAGTTTATCGTCACGTCCATCCGGTAATGCATCAAGGGTTAGACTAGATCGCATTTGATTAGTCAAGCAGAGCTTGTCCAAATATTCCACATGTTGAAGTCTCGCTTGTTCCAGACTCTTGTTGCGATCAACATCCGCTTGTTTAATGGTATTTTCTAACTGGTAATCAGGAATTAAGTTAAAAAATGATATTAAAGCAGATATTAATCATATAAAAAATGTTCGAAAAAATATGGTAAATTGTTATAAATATATATAAATAATGAATAATTATGAAACTTAAAGAAAGAAATTAAGGCTCCACGACACTGAATAAAATTTATATTGCCAATATTTCTATACTAGTGTATCTTTTTCAA
>JAUZND010076824.1:0-16450 GCA_034780555.1 Coelogynopora nodosa | reverse complement strand
TCACTCAAATTAATATGCTCACTTGGCCTTCGGCCGCGTGAGCAAAAATAAATTAGCGTGAGTAAAAACCATCAATTTGCGTGGCGTAATATACTATTCTTCCATTCTGTTAATTTAACAGGAAACTCGAGATACAAAGGGGACTGATGTTGACACATCAGGAGCCGCAAAGAATATGTTGGCAAAATGGAAGGATATTGAAAGCAACCCAGAAGACATGTCCAAATCTCGAAGAGAGAGGCAGGAGGTATGTACACGCAGTATACCCTATAATAACGTCATATCGTTTTTCTTAACGTTACGTCCCTCTGCAATACAGCAGACAACATAATATCTACCGATATTAAATGACATGACAAGATCACGACTTACTCTAAATTTGTTTGCTAATCTCAATATATTACTTATCCCGAACAAAACTATGTTAATTTTGGTTTTTAAGCCAAATTTCCTGCATGTTGAACGTTACTTTATTGTTTCCAATAAATAATATTCAGGAAAATAATAAGCATTGATCTAAGTATTATACGCAGTAACGAATATTTAGTATAGAAAAACAAACAATAGTGACATTGGTATACATTGTATCAACCTTGATAATATCTCATTTTTAATTAAAGTTTTAGAAAAATTACCATAACGTAATATTTGTTAAAATCATTAAAATATATAGCATTAAGAAGGATATAAAGTTTGTGTATCAAATCGTTAAAAGACAACTCAATATTTAACAGTAATAAAAAATATGGTCAAGAATGATAATGTAGATGTAAGAAAGAAATATCCCAGTAGATTTGGCTCTTGTCGTTTTATAAAATTAAAAATGTGAAATTATTCTACATACACAGAGAGAGAGATATTATTTCTATATAGAAAGAATCTTTCATGCAGACAGAAATAGATTTTTCATACAAATTCATTTTCGTTCAAGACTCATTTAGTACAGAGAGATATTTTCATATGGGAGTATTTCGTGCATCGAACCCTTTCATTCTAAGAGATATTTTCATATGGGAGTATTTCGTGCATCGAACCCTTTCATTCTAAGAGATATTTTCTACGAAAAAAGTACTTCGTGTTGAAGAATTAAGAGGACAAATGCTAAATGACAGACATGAGCATTAATTCCTAAATTCAATACTATTAAAATAATCATTATACATAATATTTTAATCGTATCTAAGCAATATACTCATTTTAATATAATATAATAAAAAATATTTTGTAAATAATTACGCAAAAATGTGAAGATTAAACTATAGTAAACCTTTATAAAACGATGACAAAATAATTTGTTTTGAACATTTGCAATGATTTATGTAAATTTTTTATTTGTATGTTATTTCAGAGCATTGCCGGTTCATTCCAGAGTTAAACCATTGTGTAAAGGTTCGTTGTAAAATATGATGTCGTCTTGTAGTTGAACGAACATGTCGAAATACAGACTCCAAGCATGTGCTTCAATGAATTACGTATATTTTAATAACAGCTAAATAAATATTCGCCTGTCATAAAAAACAATCTAATTATGTAGAAAACGTGCATTTCATCAGTTATGTATTGATGACTTCATCTTCACGTAGTTACATTATCAATGTGCAATTGAACGCGTTTTCAATGTTTTCAAACGTATTTTATGCGTATTGCCGACACTTCGTTTATTGAAATACACCGGGATGTCTGCAAGATCAAGAAGCAAATGAATGAGATTCTTACAGTAGATCCGGAGAGGTTGGATGATTCGCGAAAAAAGGTAGCCAAGGTCAAGATCAAGGTCTGAATGAACTCGTTCTTGCTTGGGTAAAGAAGGAAAGCGAAATAGATTTCATCGTGACGAGTTCAATTTTGCAGAGTGTGGCAGAGCCTTTTACGAACAAGCATCTTAACTTGCACTCTTTCCAAACGTTTAACGGTTCCCACTGGAAGTATTTCGCGCTCACTTCAAGATTGTAAGCAAGGCCTTGCAGAGAAAGCGTGCTAAGGCTCTAGTTCAAATGGTTGAGCAGCTTAAAGCATACCTCCACCCCTATTCTTGCCGAATATGAAGCATATTTAACAGCGACGAACGAGGTTTGATTGTTTTGGCAGGATAGAGCCAACAAAATAATTTTGCCAAATAGGGACGAACTTAAAGGGACGACAATTAGCAAAAGTTTTTAATGATGTTCATTGTCGCAGCCATGTACGGTAACATGGAAAAAATGATTATGGTGAACAACTCCAAGATGCCTCACGCTTTTAACGCAAATCCTGACTGACCTACAAAGACTCACATCATGATGTATTTTGTGGACGTCAAGCTAAAAAAGGGTGGATGTACTGAGAAATCTGAAATATTCCGTGAATGGTTGTTAAAATTCCACACAAGGTCACATAACAAACACAGAGCGGACATGATTATTTTCTTGGGCAACTTTATCAAACTTTTCCTTGCCGTGAAGGAAACCTATGTTGAATCACCCCCTAACTGCACTTGAGTATTGTTCATCCCATAGGCAACAGGATAGGGAATGCACTGAAAATCCGCTGCTACCACAAATATCTCAATTGTCCATGCTAGAAACCAAAAACTGGCGACGACATCTTCGGAGTATGTTCGCATGGTTGTGGTGGTTAGCGATGGCCTTCAGCACCCTCAGCAACACTATGACGGCCGCTCGTTGTCTTGGGAAAACTGGCTTCATAATGCCAGAAACGAAACCCAAGATCATTCTTCCGGAAGCTGTTGGCATACCAGAAATCGACGCATACAAATATTTTGGTTACTGATTACTCTGCTTCTAAATGTCCATATAAACTTAGTTGATCGAAACGGGAACCATAGACTCTCCGCATCCCGTTTCTGGAGATTACTCCGTTTTCTTAGGTTCGTTTGTATAGGTATAAAACTGAAGTCTGATATCTGACACTCCGCTTTTTCCTCGATTCCGCTTCAGGAGGTTCCACTGTGTTGGCTTTCTCGTTCACTGTGTATGTTTTTGCCTATTCTTTATTGTTGTTGCCTTTTTGAGTGTTTTATTCGTGGGTAGTTATTTCATTGTATTTTTCGTTCACAGTGTATGTGTGTTCAAACTAAAATATTTGTCATTATTCTGGGTGTGGCGTATAATGTCATCAGTGTTCTTTATTTGTTATTATATATAGTATGTCTTTTGTATTTAATGTTATAATGTCAGCCATACGTCTTTTATATTTTTTGTGTATAATGTAATAAGCACATCTTTTGTACACCATGGTGTATAATATAAATATTTACATTTATAAAATAAATGATTTTATTGAATATCCGAATATTTGATTTGAATTTAGTGAAATCTAAATAATAGCAGTAAAAATAAAATTTTATTAATATACAATATATAATCATTAAATCAATTTATTTACATCACATTATTACATATACGAGGCATACATATAAAATATAATTTGTTTACTGTACAGTATTCATATGTCCATATTCATATGTCTGTATTCACTGGAGTCCGAAGTGTTTCTTAGCTTTTTAAAGTTGAAAAACATTACGAAAAAATAATTAATTTTTTCCTCAAATAAAAATTTAAAAAAATTATTGATAGATTACAAAATACTCAAAACATAATTAATACATGCACTGTTTCTTTAAGGTTTGGCTTTAATGGATGCGGTAAGTTACATAATATGTTATAATAAGGTCTGATTCCATACATAGCTATCTACTTTATATATACATTTCTTAATTTTCAACACAGTATTGCTTAACTTCAAATTTATGGTGTAATTTTAATGATATTGGTGAATAATATTTGCTTTTATTGGTTTTGGGATTTATTTTTCTGTAAATTACGTGATAGATGTATTGTATATATATTTATGTATAAAATAACTAATTCATCATATTTGACATAGTACTATATAGCAATATATAACATGATGTTTATACCATAAATGAAAACAAATATTTTCGAAAATTAATGATTTTTGTAATGTGTAACGTACACATATTTATGTAAATTCTTAAATGTATTTTTTTTATTATTCGATATTTTCGACTTCATTTATTTATGATGTGAGTTATAAGGATGATTATTTCGACACAATGACACAAATTGAATACACTAGGGTCCAACACAAAGGTAAAAAAATCCAAATTCATACATAAAAGATAGCTTCATAAAAAATACAAATATTGTAGCAATAGGCATAAGGCTAGAAATTATATGTGAAATATATATATATATATATACCTGAATTATGTAGCAGCTAGCTATTATGTATTATTTGAACTAATATAATATGTCATTATAAATCAATATTTGTATCTGTAACAAACGTAATGCATAAATGCTTTTATTGTCATATTCAACTTGACAACCTTGCGCCAAATTTTTTCAATACAGCATCAAAATTACTACATGTATTTAACTTTTGGTCCGTTTGGATCCAATTTTATACAATTTAGTTTAATTATTAAACAATGTAGGCCTATTTAATTATATGTATATGTATAATTTGTATGTGTTATTTATGTGTATACATGGGTACAATTAAACATAAATACTACTTACCTTCCAATGAATGCAAACTGTTTGTTAATATATGTGTTTATGAATGTGTTTAAATATTAATTATTTTATTAATTAACTTTGCGCTGGATTATGTGAAATTATGAATAGCTAGCCGAGTCGATGACGTTAAATCGTTAATCGGTCGAGGTATAGATGGTCGAAATCAATAAATAGTATTTCATCTAAAAGACGAGGCTGTTCACTGACTGCCATAACAGTTTAAAAGGAGTACAGTTTCATATTTATCAGTCGACTAAAAGATATATTCGCATTGATGCTGAACAACTGAAGTGGAAAATATTTCAAGTAAATTATTCACTTTCAAATGTATTCACGTTCACCATTAATAAACAAACTTATGTAGTTAAGTCAGTCCTTGAATTTCAGACACCACCTATTTAAACGATTTACCATCAGCAACGCGGCTGTAATCTGCTATACTTATCAGCTAAACGTTAAAATATAAAAGAAATAATACCAATAAAACAAAAAGAATACATTTATTTTCTTTAATTTCCTATCTGGGACGAATTAGTCGTCTTAAAATTAAAAATAGTATTAATTGTATTTAAAAAGATTCAATTATAATAAAATTTATTATATATGTCTCACATGAATATGATTGTTTAAATATGCTAAATTTTGTTTCACTAATATCACAGTATCATTAATAACACGCAATATACATAGTACAATATTAATAATGAAATTTCTGATGATAATAGATTATTTTGAAGGATTAATACTGTTTTTATTTAAAATATATTATATGTTTTACATTTTAACTAAAATTGGAAACAATTTTGAAAATGAATAAAATGTAAAGTTTATCATTTTCAATTAGTAAATGATTGTAGGCTCGCAGTAAAATAATAATAAAACAAATTTTCAATATATTAATCACACCTTATCTAATAACATTTGATAAAATATGAACCCTTTGTAATAAAAATGAAGGATAGGTGGTTCCAATTCCTAAAATAAATAACCTTTCATAAATAATGTTTGTAGTACTTGCAAATTGTTTGTTAAGTATGAATCATATCTCAGGCAAACATTATAAATAAGTTTATTTGTTTATAAATAAAACTTTAAATTAATCATGATACGATAATAAAAAGTATAAATATATAAATTTTCATTTATTTAAAACTTCGATATTTCAGATAAACCAAATTATTTGTTTATTTAGTCATTGAAAACAATTTATACTACACAAAAAAAGAAAAGAAAAATGTACAATGGTAAAAGGATGAGATTAAGTTATTTCTTTTATCCTCACGTTCTACAATGTGACAGAGAATAGCATAACAGCAACTTACAAAGAAGACACAAATAGCCACACATAAAACTGGAGTTGTGTTTTGAACAATTTACATTATATTAATATTTAAAAAGTCCATATTTCCGTTTTATTATTGTCTGTTGTAAAAACAAAATCTTTAGAAATTTGTTAAATAAACTTAATTTCAATTAAAACATAAGTTTAATTTGTACTTTAGAATGAAGAGGTTGACGAAAAGATAGTTGTAAACACCAAAGAGTTGCGCAACCGATTTCTTCGAGAAGCTTCGGAACAAGAGCAGAAGAAAATTATACGTGTTAATCCATTGGTGAGTCAGAGGTGACCCCTCATTTCATTTAATCTCATTTCATCTAAGCTTATTTCACCTAATGGCGTTTCCCCTAATCTGATTTGACTTTATTACAAAAAAAATTTAGCTTCACATATTTCAATAAATTTAATAAAATAATTTAAATACGAATGTTAATAAATTCTCAATGTTATTTAAAAGTCAAAGGTCATGATGCCACCATTGGCACCCGCATATTGATGGGGATTAATATGCCTAGCTTGTAAACGTTGTTTCATCATCTCATTTTGTTTAATGCTATTCACAGAAAAAGGCTAAATTTCGTTTCGCCTAAAATTGTTTTAATTAAAAATTTGGCCATGCCAAGATAAGTATTTATGAAGTATTTAAACGATAACAGTTGTGTTAATCTACTTTTAATATATAGTCATTAAATAATGAGTGAAAGAACAGAAACATATCAAGAAACGGTGACAATTGATATCTATTTAGTGAACTCTAATCATTGAAGATCAGTTCACCGATACGCAGCCATTATCGATACGAAAATCAAATCGATTACGTAATTCATTGCCCAATTTCTCTACAAAATGCGGATTAGGCGAAACAAGAATAGGGGATACTATGTGTAGCCCAGTCACCTGCATTTCTTCCTTGATATGTTGAACTGTGTAAAATGCGTCAACGTGTATTTTATAAATAAAATGTTATAGTAATAACCTATTTTATTCAATTTACCACAGAGTGAAATTTTAGTAAAAAGTGGAACAGTAAAATGTCATCATCTGTATCATTCTCCCAACATTTGTATAGTGTAAAACGATTTTATACTATTCAGCTAAAATTTTAGACAGGTATTAAATATCGCTCAATAATTATACTTCCTGAAATTTATCGTTGGTCATGATGTGAGTTATAATTTAGCTTTTTAGACCAACATGTTTTTCTTATTTTAAAATATTTTTGTGGTTGTTTTACATTCCAATTAAGATATTTTCATTAAATTACACATAGAAAGTTAAACATTTTATAAAAAACATTTTACGAAATCAAGAATTGATTGAGAAGGTTTGTTTTCCATACAAAATTTAAATATAATTTTCTTCCTAACCATGTTACATATATTTCATAAAATGTTCCTGTTTCAATTTTTACTTGTATATAGTTTTAATGTTAATTTTGTTTAACAGACAAATATAATAACAACATAATTATCAAAAAAGAATTAATTAGTAAATTTGACACATTATAACGTTTTCAAAGATGAAAAATTCACACGACTATTTTTTTATATGTTATAAACTATCATGCAAACTTCCACATGTTCAGATTAATCAGTACAATTCCTAATTTGATCTGCAGCCGAGTAATAATGTTTATAATGTTTACCGATATTTTACTGTAAAATGTTACTAAACAAAAAATATAATTTTGAAATCATATACTTTTGTTTAGATATGTACTAATTATGGTGTAAAAACACGAATCTTATTAAAGAATAAAGACAATTATTGTTAATTAACAATGTATATATTTATTAACTATACTTAATAAATACGTATTTTGTAAGCATGACTTTTAGGCTTTTAAATCTTACAAAACAAACTCTATCATTTTAACATATAAGTTAATAATTAATATTTTGGTAAGCATTATATGTATATACACGAACACATATTATATAGCACTTGCTTAGTTAAGTGTTATTGACAAGTATGCATGTCTCTAAAATAATAAGCAGAATCAATTAATTACTACTTACATACTTCATTGTTTAAACGTAATGCATTAAAACAATTATTTGGATCTGTTTTACAATAAATGGGTGTATAATGTTAGCTTATCTGCGTACTCACTTAGTCTGCTATTTTTTTAATAATGAAACAAATGGCTTAGTTATACTCATAAGTGCATATACTATTAACTCGTTCACCCTAGACTATATACGACTATACTACTATTTTTGAGACTATACTGTAAGATACACCTATACATCATCTTATGTGTTTGTGTATTTATTCCTCATTGCAGTTCAGAATAGGAGTTTAGTTAATGGGGCAGATAATATGAATGAATTATATTTGATGTGCTTCCTTTCTATTAGTGAATATGAAATTTTCTATAATACAATATCGTCTATTATATTTATAGTGCATTTGTATGTTCTACTCTAATGCATTCATAAATTGTATAAATTATATTTTGATTGAATTGAATTGACTTATAACTTGAAAGTAATAAATACTAATATATAATTCGATAAAATGGAACAATTCTCAATGTTGACAATTTAAAATGTTTGTATAATTTTCCAAAAACATACTTTAAATGTTCCCTATTTCATATATACTAATGTTAAAATGTAAACACTTTATTATATCTGCATGATTTCAGTATACCACACAATCCAGCCATTATTAAGTCATTATTGTATACAATATTTTTTCGGTAATCGAGTTAAATCGTATCAAATGTTGTGTGATATAACTAATCAATAAAAATACTGCGATGTATAGATTTTACTGAGCCATCACCGCTCGAATGCGTCACTTTTTTTTTATCGCAGGACGAGATTCAAGAGTTATCCAAACGGGAGCGCATGACCGTGTATGAGAACTCACCACAAGCACGTCCCGAGGAAATCATTGGGAGTGACAACACCTCACCCATCACCGCCATCACCACCAATGCCAAGGAGTTAAGAGAACGTTTCTCAAATCCTCAGGAGACACAGCAGATATCGAAGGGTGTACGTGACCGGTGTTACGTTGGTTAATTAACTATAATGTTTCCTTGACAGGTTTTAAGAAGTGATGGTTCTGATAAAAAGGGTGTAGTACAAACCGCACACTGATTAGATGAATAATTAAAAAGTAATTGCTACTTTATTAATAACATAAATTTCAAAAAGTTGCACTAAAAGTTGCATATGTCATTTATTCAACTTAACATATTTTTGAACTCATACAGTTTAACTGTAATTGAATATTTTTTATAAGATTTGTTTTATTTTTAAGCGATGATACAATTATTATATTATTAAAAAGTTCAGACTACTTATATATTTTTATCTTAATCAGTTAAGTAAAAATTTTGACATTTATATAGCACAACAACTATAATATTGTGTGCATATATTTTTATTCCAACAGCCAATCGAAATTAAGGGTACAAACGGCGGTGTATTCGAAAACGAACCAAAAGTATTAGAGGGAGTAGTTCGGTATGATTCAAATGGAAACTCCGAAGAACGGCCAAAGGGTCAGTGGGCCACTGAAGCAAAACAGAAATTTATTGAGGCCAGTAGTGCTCAGAAAGAAAAACAGGTAAGATTAATAATCATATTATAAATAATATTTTCATAAAATTAAGGATTGCATTTGAAACGATTTCTCTGTTCATGATGTCGTAATGGCGGGAACCACATATACAGGCCATTGTAAGCCAATTATTGCAATTATTCAGTTGGTCTTTAATTCAATCCGATTTTAATGAAATAACATTTACATCCGCAGTAAGCATAATCTTATTAAACAATATTGTCCCCAGTTTATATTGTTTGACATTGTTCAGATATATTATTTCATTTTCTCAATTGCTAGGTTGGAAATTGATTGTAAAGAAATATCAACGATTTTGAAATAATTTTAAAACGAGAAATTAAAAAAATTAATTTGTAATTATTGACATTCTTATTAGTAATATGATTACTAAAGATATTGTCGAAAATGTTTAATTATATTGTGTTGGATATTTATATTGGTTTTAATAACTTTAATGATATATTACATACATTATATTATTTAAATTTCTACACTTTGTTATAAATATTTTAGAATAAAATATCAGTAAGATGCAAACAAAAGTAAGTCTACAATTAGTAAAAAGTAAATGAATAATTTTTTGCTTGTATAATATTATAAAATGATAACCTCTTTATTTATCATTACTTTTATAAAATTATTAATATATTTTAAAATATGTTCTACGCATTTATAGGACTAATTGAATAAAGTTTGTATAGAAAGTTATAAAATTTATTTTTTACATAGATAAGATTTTATTTAAATAATAAATAATAATATGCTATACTTAAATCCGATATTTTGATCATTCATAACCTTCAGAAATTAAACAATGCATCAAAGTAACAGAATACATGACTGACAGATGTTACAAAGCACCTATTACTAAATCAATTTTCAGATTCAAGAGAAATTTAGTGATATTCTTTTTGATTTAATAATTATTATTTAAGGAGAATATATATATATGCTGGAAAGAGAAAACGTGATAGAAATATGTCCATCTTCTTTTTACCTGCACGCAGCTTTATAAAGACAATACCAGCACACTGAAAACGGTCTTGTGCAAAACTTAAGAAAATCAAAGCAAAACATTTTAGTAATTAAAAATTAATTGAACTTGTTAGCATTTTTGAGTTTATGTGGCAGAATTACAATCAAATGAATTAACCAGAGCAATATAACCTTTTCCTACAATTTCATGTTTGATGTACAGTATGTTACTTACTACAATATAACGTTGGTTTAACAAAAAATATTTGAAATAAGAATTGTTTTTGCATAATCTTGTTTAGCTGTTTGTTAGCTTAATTTTAATATTTCCCTACCTTTTTATATAAAACAATATTTTACCGAGTTTGTGATGTAAATATTGTCGTCATTAAAAGCATCCGTTTGTGTCATTATGTATCAAAGAACAGACAAAAAAGGGGAATATAACAATATTATCGACAAATATCTTGTTTTCGAGTAAAGCCTAGTATATATATACAGTATGTAGATATGATGCTTAATTCTATATGGGTCGAATGTATCTATTTATATAATTATTGAAGGTGTTAATTATTGGACGTGACAGAATATTCTAGCTTTTATAGAATAAAATCAAAATGAAATAGAGACATCTAATAATATGTTTCAATTAGCTTTTAATACAGAATTTTATAATTTGCAAAAATCGAAAAAATACTATAGAAATTAAATTAGGTAAATATTCACAAAGTTTAACATCGTTATATATTCCCAGATTTTAATTTTACAGTTTTCATATTTTACGATTAATCTTTTCACTGCGTATAAAAAAGTTTTACTTTTTATCGCCGTTAATTTTGCGGGTGTGGGGATGGGGGCCTTCAGTGTCCACTTAAATATTGTACTTTCTAATGGCCAATTGACTAATTTAAATTTGGAACACGTATTTTATAAAAAAATTACAGTGAATTAAATAAAATTTCATTTCCATTATCCATTATATAGTGATGACATCATATTAGTTAGTGCAATTTTAAAAGTATCAAAGAATAAATGTTTGAATTTCAACTCTAGGGTGGGGGGTTGCGGAAATGTTCTATTTAACTCAAGTAGATAATAATAATTGAAACATATTTTTCTCATTTTTATTTACCTGTTTATGATACCAAAGGAGCAATACTTAAATTCCTATACAGAAAAGTAGGTCATTTTGCTACCAAATCAAAATTTTAAATGCAAACAATTTTCGAGTTATAAACATCTGTATGTTTCAAAGCAATCTGACAACAAGAGAATAATATTTATTTATGTGAACCTTATGATCTAGACAAATCCAGATCACGTACAAATATAGATATTGTATCTATTGATAGATCAAACACTAGACAGGTTTATTATGAAATATGTTTATGGTTGATTATGACGGCAATAAAATCTGGGGAGTATTAAGCAGGACTGCTTTACGAGCTAGTGGAATACTAATTATCTATATTCATTTATAATTAATGATTTACATAGTTTTAATAACTTTAATTTTAATTATTATAATTTTAAATGCGTTCAATACATATTCATGACATGTTTATGAATTGCATGAACTAGTATTTTAGTGTTAGCCTTGTACTAAGTATCTTTTAAACCGATTCCTTCTAAATTCGATGGAAAGTATGAATTTAGTGAATTTATTTGTACACAGTATGTGTACATTATAGTTATAATTATTTAAAACTAACTTTTGAATTATTTTTATGATTTAATTAAATAAATGTAAAAATATACAATATTTAATTTCCCACAAGTGTGAACTTATGAAATTAAACTAATTTAAAATCAAACAATTGACTTATGAGATGTTACGTTTGTGTTTAACAAAAAAAAAAACTGGTAAATATCATAACGCAGTTTTTCGAAATTGGTGCAAGTTAGTTGTAAAACTAGATTTAAAAATTAAATATTTGAAAATGAAACGAGAATATCGTAAAGTGTATTAGGTATAATGAGTAAAGAAAAATTTTATAATTAAAATTAGTAAATTTAAATAAATAATAAATTATAGAAAGAATTTAATTTTTCAGTAATTTATATAAAAATCAACAAAATAATTTATAACTTTAGTCATTTTAATTCTAATGAAAATTTTCTTCTAACTCAAACACTTTTAGAAATATCGTCTAAGATATATATGAATATCTAAATAACTTGTAGGACAAATAATAATAAATATAACTTTTCATTGAGCAACTGTGAATTAAATAAGGTACACTATCATGGTTACTGTAAATTTACTCATTCTGCGTCCTGGTTATTTTTATGACATGGTAAGATATATTTCTTTTTAAATGTTGGTTTTATCTATGTTTAGGTGACATATTAAATAATAACATCAATAATATTGAGTATAAAATAATATTAAACAGAAAACCATTACAATACAACTGTCTATATTTAAATGATATAATTTAAAGATTTTTGTATCACTGTTTAAGTATAGGTGACCTTTTGTCAAAAGGACAACTGAACGTTTATTAATTTGAAATGCAATTATTTCTTCAATTAAAATGATATAATTTAGTAAATAGATACACTGTCATTGTTCATTTTGTGAATTTCATTTATGAATAAATCAGAAAGTGCAGCTTGACATTGGAGAAGGGGGAGTCTACGAAAACACTCCAGTGCGTCGGGAAAATGTGACCCGGCATGACGAAAACGAGGTCTTTCTTCCTACAGACTCGGTTAAAAGTGGCGTCGAACGAATTATAAAACTGCAAGTGGAAAAATCACAACCTACACCATCTAATGCGGTGAGAAGTTCATTATTTGTTCAATTAATTTAAGTTGTCGTTTGCTTTTCAATGGCATTATTGACTATAAATGTTCTCCTAAGGAATGTCGAATATATATTTGAACAATTTTGATGTTCGAATCTGAAAATAAATAAAATGACTGTGGTGGAATATACATGTTTCAAATTATAATTTATTAAAAAAATGTCTGCAACAAATAACAACGGTTTCAACTTCGTAGTAATTTTTACAAATATTATATTTTATTTTTCAAACAAAATTGAATACAGAAATATATATTAAATATGACATTTTTAAATGTTCTTATAATCTGGCAGTATAAAAATATGAAAACTAAATTTGCATATGAATGGTAACGAATATTTTACAAAAAATTATACCAGTTAGATGGAGAAGGCGCTATAATTATTAACTAAGGAGCATATGAAATGGGTAGCTGGTTATATCTTTTCTTTAGTGTATGTCAGCTGTTACATTGTCAATTATTGATTTACTAATAAAAGTTTTTAATCTATTTTTTAAATATTATTTTATTACTTTTAGAATATTTAATATTTAAAATTTAAATGTTTATTTTATTGTATTTAGTTATTATTAGTGCATTTCCTCATTAAAAAATGAATATTATCGTTAGCCATCTACGGGGATATGGGGGGTGCAATCTGTATAATATATATAGGCCTAATATTATATATATATATTTATTCCGTCAAGTTTCAGAGTGATTGATTCATTAGAAGTATGTGATCTTGAAAATCGATAATATTACCTGATAAGGACCAGACTAGATCACGTTGACACTTTGAAAATGTATTATTAGTGCTGAATAACCTTGGAACATGTAGATTGAGTTACACCTGCTTATTAATTTATATATTATTTGAATTAATTACATAATTATTGATTTTGATTCAAATTATGCAGTTAAGAGCAGTACGTGGAATATATGTACTGCAACACACATGTAAACATTAAACATAAATAAATAGTTTTTTGCAGAACATGATTTGATCAGGCATATACATATTAACGTATGAGTATTTTTAAAACATAAATATATATTCTTTAAATGTTTTCAAAATGCTTTATTAAAACTAAATTCAATAGTATCTATTTTTAATTTAAATGTATAATCAAATAAAACTAACAATTTTCAATCAAACAACGATTTACAATTTAATAGTGTTTATTACTTTATACAAATATAGTGGTTATTGTGTTGATTATATTTAGGTCGGGTCTCACATTTTCTGTACCCAGGATAGGATTCGATTACACGATGGTGTAATAATGTGAGTTACTCATTGTTTCAGGTGATCATGCCGGATGTGAACAACAGTTACGGTGGAGTGTTTGAAAATCAGCCGACAGCATCACAAGCTGATGCCACAGCCCTGAACGGTCACTCAAATGTACCCAGGGGGAAGTATGCTAGTGAGGCCAAGCAACGATTCCTCCAGCAACAGAACGAACGTGAAGAAGCACAAAAGCAGAAATCGACACCAGGAATTGTAGGTTTTTTAAGCTGACAATGCAGAAATTCTGTCCAATTTGTTACAAAACTTTTAGTTTTTATAGATATGGGTCGCGGCTATATCAGTTGTAAAACGTTTACTTGAAAAATAAATAAATACCCCCTCAAAAAGATAAATAGAGTTCCATTTTGTTTCTAACACTACGTTGACCGATTTAGAGTTAATCATACTGACTATTTAATAATATAGATGCTTATGTCACGGCGATATATTTCATTGTATATTTAATTACATTTATATGATTTGTATAAATTATAATTAAAATATTGATTTGGATGATTTCAATATTTCTTATAAAAATAATAAAAATAAATTACTTATAATTGATATTTTTAATTTTTTTAATCTAAAATTCTTTTATAAGATTTAAACTAATAGTTGATAGTAGTATAACGTTAGTAATTGAGATGGACATTTTACGATTTTTTAATTTCTGTTGTATAATATTATGAGATATTCTATGTTTAAATTAATTATATATTTATTATTCAAATAATTAAACTTGTTTAATTATTATTCATTTATTTTTTATATAAAGTAAGATAATGCATTCATTTGAATGCATAGTTGTTATTTAATATAAATTACACATTATTCACAATTGAAACAAGCTGTTGAATGATAAAGAAATTAAATAAAACAAATATATTATTTAGACGCGAAAATTATACGAAAATTTAAATTATTCGCTAAATTACTTTACAAACTATTTTATCATACACCGCCTTCTTATTATATTTTACTTCATATTATAGCATAAATATAATATTTGATAAATTAAATGGCTCACTATACTGCACAGAAAAATCTTAATTTTATATATAATCGACAATCGAATAAATTTATACTGATCAAGTCAAAACTTTGTTTGTTATTTGTTCGCAATAACATTTAAATTTTTTTGAATACTCTATCTGTTTCAGATCAATATTTGGGACGATCTATGCGAACATAGTGGAGTATTTGAAAGTAGCCCGTCTAGTAATCAAAGCAACCTTCCAGTTGAATTTGCAGTCCCAGTCGAAGTCGACAGTTGCAAGAAGGGGGATACCGACCCACAAATCATTTCGCAATAAATTGCTGTGCCTACTCCTCTATTTACTTGAGCAATTATAAACTGGACAAAAAGGTAATTATTTTAAAACTTTTCCAACAAGTTTATACTTTACTTTATAATTATCATCTTACGAGAGATATTCCCGAGATGATGAAAGAGCTGAGACAATTTCGAATCTACTTAGTCGATGTTAATGGTTTCAGACTTTTGCAAATTAATAAAGATTAGCTTAGAAGTGGGTGATACAGAGAAAGCTTAATTTTAATTATTTTAATATATAGTAAGTAGTTGTATTTCTTTTTACTGCAATTATGTATTGTAATTATAGAAGCAATATCTATAACTTAGGGCAAAATTCCATCCTGTAAAGTTTTGGGATTTTATAATACTTTACTAGATTCATCGATATGAATTTAGAATCGTCGACGGTTTGAACAAGTAAGATTTCAAATATTTTGATGATAAAAATCGATAAAATTGAAATTGTTAGATAGTTTAAGGGCCGAATTCACAAACGCGATATAACGCTTACCCCGGGGTAAATCTGTAGTTTACCCTAAGATTTTTTTAACCCGTATTCACGAAGGCGATATAGGCTTACCCCGGGATAAACTCTTCAACTTTTACCCCGAGAT
>JAUZND010076813.1:0-16451 GCA_034780555.1 Coelogynopora nodosa | reverse complement strand
TGGGAATTTTGCCAACAGCTTTTTCGATGTGATCGTTGAATATATTAAGTTTGTTTTCAATATATTCATTGGGGATACGATATAAGTTGGTCCAATTGGCTCTGCTTATGTCTTGTAAAAAGTTCGCGATGTTGCTGGATCTAAAGTCATATACGGTTTTGTAGTAAGATGTTTCTTTCTTTACAGTATTGTGGTGAGGAGACAGGAATATGCAAGCGTGATCGGAGGTAGAAATTAGTGAACTAGTGAAATTAGCAAAACTAGTGTGAATTATAATGTTTCTATTAAATTGTAAACCCCCCTTCCCACTGTATTATTACAAATATAGAGCATTTACAGTTCAACAAAATATGATTATCGAATCATTTAACATAATATTATTTGGACACACAATCAGATGAAATCAATGTCTACTACAAAGATAACATTTAATATTATCGATAATAAAATTACTATTTATACGAATTATAGTTGTATATCTATGATAAACACAGGTGGTCTATCTATACTAATTATAGTCGTATATCTATGATAAACACAGATGGCCTATCTATCCGAAGTATAGTTGTGTATCTATGATAAACACAGATAGCCTATCTTTCCTAACTATAATTAAATATCCATGATAAACACAGATGGCCTATCTATCCTAATGATAGTGGCATATCTATGATAAACACTGATGGTCTATCTATCCTAACTATAATTAAATATCTATGATAAACACAGATGGTCTATCTATCCTAATTATAGTTGTATATGTATGATAAACACAGAGTGTCTATCTATCCTAATTATAGTTGTATATCCATGATAAACACAGATGGCCTATCTATCCTAATTATAGTTGTATATCTATGATAATCACAGATTGTCTATCTATCCTAATTATAGTTGTATATGTATGATAAACACAGAGTGTCTATCTATCTAATTATAGTTGTATATCCATGATAAACACAGATGGCCTATCTATCCTAATTATAGTTGTATATCTATGATAATCACAGATTGTCTATCTATCCGAATTATAGTTGTATATCTATGATAAATACAGATGGTCTATCTATACTAATTATAGTTGTATATGCATGATAAACACAGATGGCCTATCTATCCTAATTATAGTTGTATATCTATGATAAATACAGATGGTCTATCTATCCTAATTATAGTTGTATATCTATCATAAACACTGATAGTCTATCTATCCTAATGATAGTTAAATATTTACGATAAACACTGATGGTCTATCTATTCTAATTATAGTTAAATATCTATAATAAACACAGATGGCCTATCTATCCTAATTATAGTTGTATATCTATGATAATCACAGATGGTCTATCTATCCTAATCACACCACATCGATAACACACCTCGAAAACCGAAGACAACGCCCCCCAAACCGCAGACGGTTATCAATCCAAAACGGACCAGAATACTGGGATCGTTCTGGATTATTTCTATTGTGCCTGGATAGGGACAGAGAGAAAGAGAGAGAGAGTTGATTAAAATTGGAACAGCAAATGACTTCAAGATGTGTTGAGCTAATAACATAAATCAACATTTTAGTAAAACAAAAAAATTTGTAATAATTAAAAAATAATTATTTCATTCTTTAAAATAGTTACGAAAATTGTTTAAAACATTAATTAAGTGTAAACCAGCATACCAGGATGTTTGTAAGACATTATTTCATAGAAACGACCTTAGGGTAACACTTATCATTTATCTCAGGTGTATGTACAGTTATATATTTAAAAAAAAATTATTTAAACATTCATGTAGATCGATAAACTAACACATATAACCAATTTGTTTACCTGGTGATGTATCATCTAGGAACAGATAACAATGGTTTAATACATTACCCAAAAACCACATAAATAAGAGCAAATATATGTTTAGGTAACGGAATGTGTATAGCCTACTAGTCTACAATCAGTCACAAACCTTTTGAGTGGCTCGCTCCAGTATTGAAGAATTGTTGAACACGATCAACATAGCTCTGCAAGGAAGAATACAAATTGTTGCTGGAGTGATATGATATCTCTGTGGACAGCTTCATTAAGTGTAAAGGTTGATTCATACTGAAGATACACGGTAAATTGATAGGTTAATGGGAGTGTTAAGAAGTTTCATTTTATTATTTTAGTTTAATTTACCAGCACGCGAGGCACTATTTAGAGCAAAAAATATAGCAGGAAAGGGTTAATGTATTTACATACACGTCGTATTCATTTTAAAAACTAAGCAACTTTTTCTTCATATCACAAAAAAATAAAAAATTTAAAACATTGAATATTTATTGTTTTAGTCAGGAATAAATTTTATTCTTAAGTTAGCAAAACATAATTTACAATAGTGTCATACATGATAAAATATTTTATTTCGTAGTCAAACGAGTACGCAAAATAATTAGATTTCGGTTACAAAGACGTTTAAGTTTCTTTATCATTTCTTCGCACTCTTCTAAGATAAATTTGCAATGTTAATTAATTAATAAATATATTTTAAAATAAAATCCAACTCGCAATTTTACAATAATTCCTAGCGAACCATCAATCATTTACTACCTGCAACAACTGTATTATATATTAAATAGCTAAATCGGTCAAATATTATCAGTTTTAAAACCAAATAAACGGTTTCGGTAACGTGGAATTATATTTTCAGACAGTAAACGTTCATTCGAGAGTTGCATAAAGTGATATTCTTTTCGTTAAATTTACAAAAGGCTAATTGACCTATCAGAACAGAGTATTTCGATAATGTGCGTTTATCTAGCGGATTGTCTAATCCATAGACTTTAAATATATCAATGGGACCATAGAAATATAAGTATTTCTATTTCTATGAACTGGACACAACAGAAATCGATAAAACTGAAATTTCGATTTTGGTCAACAAAATCTCTAGAAGATAGTTAAAAGGGAGGTAAGGCATTTATTTATGTAAAAACTGTATTTTGGAACCTGTATATCTCATCGGAAAGTATCGGAGTTATAAACACTAAATTTGACACAGATAAAGGTAAATAAAGAATTATTTCAAATTTTTGAATAGTTTTTTAACAAAATTTTCCTTTTTACAGATGTGAAATGATCTACATACAAAAGTTAAGCAAGTTATCCAAAAACTGAAAATGTTATCCTTTTAAAATCTTATTGCATTTAAAAGAGAATTTTATGATCTTTATAAAAATGTAAAACTTTACTATAGTTTTGAAAGTAATATAGTTTATAGTAATTAAAATGTTCATTTACTTCTAGTATTTCATTGGTCAGCTTACAGTTTTCTGATTGGTTAAGCGATTGGTTAACTGATTCTGATTGGTTAACTTTGCGTGATTTCACTTACGCATAGCATACAGTGTCCGGTCTATTATTATCATTCCAATGTCTTTGTTATAAATTTAGTATAATACGACTTGGTTCAGTATATTTTTTACATGTAAAATAAATAGCATATCATTCAGTTCTAAAGATGAAATTTTATAAACTTTAATTGATTCTCATTTGAAATTGGCAAGCCCGATTTCCTTTGCTCATTTTCAACAAATTTCAAATAATTATGAAAGAAAAAGAGTCAAAAATCGACGGGCTAACCCACTAGTTATATAACTAATTTTATTATTATATAGCAAAAAGTAATAACAATAGATGAATAGATATAAGAAATTAAAAAAACGATAATTATAAATAGCTGCCTATATTTCATTATGAAAACTGACGATTATCATAAATTCACAATTGATGAGGTTCCTACCTGCAGTACGGTAGCGTTATCAGTATAGAGAGACCTCACTGGGGTCATGCATGGCTGTAAGGCGGTAGGTTCCTTAGCAACCAGTGTGTAATCCCTTTCTTCAATCGAGAATCGATAGATTGGAAGCTATGTGTTCAGGACACCAACAATACAAGAGGGACAATTAAGCGTCATCAATTACAGCAGATTGCTAGTCTACCCAAATCTTAATTTTTTTTACAGTTCTAATTGTACAGGGTGTTTCAAAAGTCGCAATACATGGGCACAATGAAATCTTTCCTAAGACCAAAGGCAGTGGCGCATCCAGGAGCCCCCCCTCCCCCCTCTTTTTTTTGGCGCCTATATTTTTATCATGAAAAAAATCTGAATAGAGATATTTACATTAGATAGTTTAATTTCTACTGTTAACTACTGTTAACTATTGTAACCATAGGTATATATAAATTTTGATTACAGTTTGTAATATTATTTCATATAATAAAACAATATTATGCGCCTTTTTTAAAATATGAACCCCCCCATTAAAAACTCTGGATCCGCAACCGAAAGGTCACATCATCAAACCCAATGTGTTGTGGCCTCCATTTGATATAGCCTTTTGAACTCTTGTGTGATAACATTATTTAATTAAATATATGAATAACATATCAATTAACTAATAGTTTCAATGTCACGACTTTATTTAATATTTGACTTTAAAGAATTACTTAATTGTTATGTAACTCTAAAGTAGATGGATTCTGAGGCAGATGTTATCGATAAATTGTGACTGATCCCCCTACAGGAATACTGCATGAGACAAACAACAAAATTTATATCCAAAATTATTTCGAAATATTTCCGTTGCTGACCCTAATTTTTCTGACATATTTATCGATTTGGTTTCAGATGATGAAGATTTTGTGACAGCCTCTCACACTTTGCCGAGCACTTCCACATCTTCCTTTGAGTTACTTGAAGTCGAACTTCATTCTAATGCATCGCGCAACATACACTTAATGTGCCTCTATTGTCCTCCTGCATCTTCATTTGATATTTATTATCTGAAATGCAATCTCTGATTGTTTCCAAAATTTCAACAAACTCCGACCTGGTGATTGCTGGCGACTTCAAAATGCATTATGATGATATGAACAACAACGATGTAGTGATTTTTGGTGAATCTTTCTGTGATATGGATTTAATTCAACACGTTCAATATCCTACTTACATCGCTGGAAATATTCTCAACTTAGTGTGTTCGATTCAGCATACCCAGTGTATTGTATTTATGGTACAACTGTTCTTAGATCTAAACTATCTGAGTATCATGGTATTTGATCAATCAACAAAACAACGACCTGTTGCTACTATGTCCCGACAATAACGCAAAGTGGATTTAACAAAGTTTTGGAATGATGTATCCACATCAGTTAAATCGTATATGGATTCTATGGTGTCGTCGGTTGACGAACTTGTTGTCGGAATTGATGAGTCTACGTGATATTGTGGTCACTCACGTTCCCTTACGCCATAACAAAAAATACACGACTCTCAGATCCTTGGATTGACACTAGAGATAATGTCAAAACGAGACAACCTCCGGCTACGCCTTGAGGAACATTTTAAATGGACTAACGACCCAACCCACTTCTTGAATATGATCGTTGTGCTGCACGAGAGGTTTGTGATTTAATCACTTTAGCTAAAATTAAGTACTACCGTTCTCGAATTATTCCAGAATCTGGTATACCAAATCAACGAATGCTGTTCAATATTGTCATTAAACTGCTAACTGATCTATCATCCGCTGTTTCACTACCTTGTGTTACTGATCTTGCAAACACATTAGAGGAATATTTTAGAACAAATATTGATAATATTCGTCTTAACTTAACTAATATATCTATGTCAAAGATTATCTCTGACTCGGCCCCTCCTGTTTTTCGACAAGTTTACCCAGTGCTCCAATGACGACATCAGGGAGGTTTTAACTAAATCTATCGAATCATCCAGAGTTGATCCGCTTCCTCGCTATTTGTTAAGTGCAGCAATGTCTTATTTGGTAGATTGCAAAAGGACTTTGGTGAATAGTTCTTTTACTGAAAACCGTTTTCCTAGTCTATGTAAACGGGTTCCATAACTCCTCCACTACTGAAGAAATCCAATCTTGACAAGAATGTCCTATCCAACGACTGACCTGTCTCCAACCTACAATTTTTTGGCAAAACTATCGAGTGTGTCACCGATTTTCAGCTCTATGAGCACATGGGAACCAATGACCTATATTGTGCTCATCAGTCTGCATATAGCCCCTACCAGTGTTGAGTCTGCCTTGATACATGTCACAGATAACATACTAACTAATATTGACATAAAAGATAAAATTGTGCTACTAGTACGCATCGATCTCTCAGCGGCATCTGATACCATTGATGCCGCCATATTACTTGAAACTATTAATGACTGGTTTGGTATACAGAGCAATGCTTCTAACTGGATTTCCAGTTACCTATATAAACGTAACTTTTCGGTTCATGTTGCCAACTCTGAGTCCAAGGACCACAAACGAGTTCATGATGTGTCCTAAAGGTAGCGTTCTGGAACCTGTACTTTTCACAGCCTATACGTGCCCTCTTTGCTTCGTTTAATGTGAACTACCATCTATAATCCGATGATATCCAAATCTGGCTTAGAATGGATTCATCATCTGACTCTGTAGTACCCGTTGAGCAATGTCTTAAATCCATTCTATAGTGGATGAAATCAAACAAGCTTAAGTAAAATTAAATCCATTAAAAACAAACATTATTAAACATACGTCTAAGCCACTCGCCAACTGTCCAATTACTCTGCAATTTATGGAATCGCCATAGCACCTGTTCAAACAGCTCGTAATTTAGGAATAACCTCTGATTCATGTCTCTCTTTAAAAAACATATTTTTCTGTTTGCAAGTCGTGCTTCTTTTGGCTGAGCTAAACATGTGGTATATCTCGAGTTCTCCCGTCCGATTGCATAATTTGATGTAACTGTGAAATAACTTCACTCGATTTTTGCAATTCTGTTTTGACAAATATCTCCGGAAAACTTCTTTGCTGGTTGCAGAGTTCAAAACTCTGCAGTACGTCTTGTCACCAAATCTCCATGGCGAATACCGACATCTCCATCATTTCATCAGTTGCACTGGCTCACTATTAAGAAATGCCTTCAATTTAAAGTACTTCTTTTTACATATAATGCCCTTCATAAATAATGACCCAAATATATTCAAGATCAGGTGACTGTCAATGTCACATGATGGTCTAGTCGGCAGTCGACCTTATACTAATCTGCAGGTGATCCTGCTTTCTCGGTGGCCGAGCCGGCTCTTTGGAACTCCCACATGTTTTCACTAGTCATTAACAGATTGACTATTTTTAAATCCCACTAAAAAACTTTTACGTGCTCATAATTTCATTTTCCTATAAACTTTCATGTTCTCCATAATGTGACCTATTCGATTGTATCAACATTTGAATTTCTGTAACGCGCTGCTGACTTTTGTTTCAATCTGGGGCGCTATATTAAATAAATATTATTATAAAATAACCCCAACCCATATTTTAATTGACCTAGGTCAACGAAAGACAGAACTGAGTGTTATAACATGAACTATGGTGCTAGGGTCTGGCAGACTGGAACATTAGAAAGTATGTCAAAATGCTGGAACATTAGAAAGTATGTCAAAATGCTGGAACATTAGAAAGCATGTCAAAATGCTGGAACATTAGAAAGCATGTAAAAATGCATTCTTGCGATATACACATGCAAGACTAAGATAAGTAAAAGAGAGAGAATATATTGATTATACAATTCATATGAATCAGAAAAAACCACAATAGACAAATGACAATTAATTCTTTTAGAACTCATCTTATGGTGATATACTATATAAGGCATCTATGTCAAGCGACAAATTTCTTTTTATTCATAACCTTCTAAGATTCAATGATACAACTACATGTTTGCAGCATTGTGCCAATGAAAAATTTACAGCCATTTGTAATATCAAAATATGTCAAAATCTGATATGGTATAAAAATACACATCATAGCCGATTCAAAGACTGTAACTGGTCATGCCCCTATAGTTGGATATTACACTGACAGAGAAATTTTTATGCACCTTGTCGAGAACTCCAATCTACCACAGGAACTGGTTTCTGCGCAGATTGCTTCTTTCATTTATTGATTTCTTTGTTGGTAGACTGGTGCTTCCAGCAGAATCTATCAGTCATTGGAACTATCCCAAATGACAAATGATGTATTTCTCCATCAATAAGAAAAGAACATCTACAGGGCAATCCTGAAAAGTATAGTAGAACTGTATTCACTCAGAACTGTTATTTGGCAGCATTCATTCCTCAAAAACATGCCAATCACAACTTCAAAGTTGTGCTATGTATGTCTTAATAACATACGGATGTTAGAATTGAAACAGAAACTGGTAAGTCTTTCTCTATTCTCTGAGGCCAGGTGTGGGTATGCACAATTTGTGCTTTAAAGAATGTTCTGTACACAAGGTGAGTCACTGTTGGTCATTGAGTGGTTATACAGTTTTTGGGTCATGCTTCACTACAATCAGCCCAATCTATTTCCATCTGTGAGGAGGGGAGGAAGAAAATTGTTACTTGGTGCTTCGGTCAAACAGTTAGCTCTCCCATCAATGCAATGGCGAGCAGAAAACAGGGAAGGCCTAGATCAGGATCACATTCAATGTCTACTTTCCTTTGGTATTAATGTTCAAAGACCCTGACAAGAACACTTTTGAGTTTGTTACTTGTGTCCCTGTGCTAGAAATCGAAAGAGTAAACAAATAAGTTTCAATAGACAGGTGCAAATTTTTGTTTATCCTTTTACATACAATTGCATAAATAAACTAACATTTCTTTTGTTTTTCAGCATTGCAATCCTTGTGGAAGGAATGTGTGTGGAGAGCATTCTGAAACTGTTCATAAATGCAACAAATGCATTGATGAAATATAAAAATAGTCACATAAATAAAGCTGTATTTTTGAGTAAATGCTTATTGTCCACAATAATTTAAATTTATCTCAAAAGCATGACTAATGTTACTAATTTATATTGTAATGGAAATGTAAAAGCCATAGACACTGATAGATGCCTTTAAAAATCAATTGAATTTAGTAAAAGTTACAAAGTCAAAAAGTTTAGGGTTTACATGAGCTGATTTTAGATAATTATGATCATTTTTAGTTTAATGTGGTCTGATAAACATCCCTACCATAATGCACACATTAAGCCTGTCAAATTATATTAACATCATTATTATATCTATTTCTCCTTATTTAAATATATAATAAATATTTAATTATTTATAAAGAATTTATAATATTATAATTTTATTGATTAATAATATTAATTTAATATAAAATATTATTAATTAAACACAGACACAGTCATTAAAGCACATTAAGCATAAATATATTGTTAAATAAACATTTTCAAATACCAAAATTATAGTTAAAAACCAATTCCTATTCTACAAAAACTAATGCCTATGCCAATTACCTAGGAGTAAAAACTGATTCAGATGCAAAAAACACTTATGCCTATACCAAGCAGGGTGTCTACCAAGTTTTTCATTTTAATTTCCAGAAGTTTTCCAGGAGATTTCAGAAGCCTTTTTAAAAAAATGTCAGGAAACATAATATCATAAAAATTAATGTTATTAAAATAGTAAGCATATTAAGGCTTACCATTCATCAATATAACAGCTATGGTCCATTCCAATTTGTATAATACAAATGAAATATGACTGACTGTATTACTTAGTGTGAAATTTAAAATATTGATCTAGAACAATTTGCCACCAATTATTTGCCATGGTGATGTTATATGGCTGATAATTCTTTTTGATTAAAAAATAATAATTTACAGTAGATTTCCAGGAGTTCCAGGAGTGGTAGACTTCATGCCAAGTACCTGAGAAAAACCTGATACCAATTCAGAATATTCTGATGCCAATTCTACAAAAACTGATGCCAAGTACCTGTCCTAAGATAAAACCCAATGCTGATTCTGAATAATCTAGTGCCAATAGATAAATTTTAAATTCATTTTACATAGTTGTCATACATCCAGCAGCCATCAAAATAACTTTATAATTCTGGCAAATTGACTGGAAATACTTTTAGTATATTTACACAATAATATTCAATGAAAATGTAATACAAATATTATTATTATATTACATTTCTGAGTAAATTATACTATAAAAGTTTCCAGCATTATAAAATTTTCCTTTTGATGGCTGCCAGAAGTATAATAGCTATGTTTATTTTATTACTTATTTATCACTTACTACACATATATATTTTGAATTATTATGCCACTTAAATTATACATTTTCTTGTTTCAAATATGGTCCATCCCATTGATCTAAAAATGTACATGGGGCTTATTTCAACCTGTAACCTATCCTTCAGGGGCAGATTCAGCCACCCCCTCTGCATTATTGGCTCCTTCAAAGATAATATGCTTTCACCTTTTTTGTATATTATAAAGAAGGTAATAATTGCAATAAACACAAAGTGAACTATTTATAGCAGACAATTGAAATGACAGGCATTAATTTAAAATGTATTTTTGAAGATGTTATCATCCTAGAGGATAATATTCCACATCTTTCTATAATTGCAGATGAAACAACCTTACATGGTAGAAAAATAATTTCTGTTTGTATTCAATTCCTAGACATATTCTGAGAAAATCTCAAAAAGATAGAAGTTTTACTTGATATGGTGATGGTAGAAAGAATAATTGGAAAGTCAATTGCACATTTAATCAAAAGTACATTTGAAAAACAAAAAAATTAATATAGAAGAATGCAAAGGGCAAGTGTTTGATACAACAGCATTGATGATCTCATACAACAATGGTGTGCAGTCATTCATAAATAAAGATATACAGATTATCAAGACTGTGTTCTACATATTCCCTAAATCTAGTATTATGTCATGGATATGATATTGCTTTTATCAGAAAAATGATGGATTCCTGTCATGAACTATATTCATTCTTTTATAATTCTCTAGTGACACATTTTTTTGAAAGTGTCATTTCAATTTCTGCTCCAGAAATTCAAAAGGCAAAGTTAAAAAACGTTTGCAAAACTTGGTGGATTGAGAGACACTGTACTTTCAGCAAATATCAATGACCTGTACATTTTCATTGTTAGCACACTTGATGAAATGTCAATACTATCTGACAATTGTACTCTTTATGAGGATGAACATAATTAGAATGCTGAAACTCAATCAAATGCAAATGGATCTTGACATACGTTTACCAGTTTCAATCACATTGTCAACTTTCTTATATAGCAAAGGAAGGATTAGAACCAATGCAACCTATTGTATTGTGTCTTAAAGACAAATTGATAGGTGTACCTAGGCTTCCAATTTATTTTTTCAAATTTCTGATTGTACATCAATCCATACAAATGTACATGGATAGTATACAAAACTTTACCTTAAAGTCACCAAACTAGTGAAGTCTGTCAATTGTCCAGAAAAAGCCACTATAGGCTATATGGCAGAAAAGACAATCCTGATTAACCTGATAAATCACCCACTAAGTACTAAAAACATAATGTTGCAATAGAAAACCTTGCACTGCTGCAATCAGATAAATGGTATGATATGCTGCCAAAGCCAACTGTCTTTCACAATGAAATGGTGAGATGGAAGCATCTCTGTGTTTAGGTTAGACTTAGATCAAAGTCAGTCAGTGAGCTTCTTCAGTATCATGCTGAACACATATTATTCACTAATATTAAAAAATTATAAAGGATTTAACAGTTCTGTCAATTGGAAGTTGTGAGGCAGAACATTCATTTTCTTGTATATGCCATATTCATTCATATTTATATACAACCATGACTATAGAAAGACAGACTATCCAACTTGTGGCCTATGCCAAAGTAGGACACTTTAGAAATTGTCCATGGTGTGCGAGCATTAACACTATGGCAGACCAAAGGGTTCAGTGTGAAAATCTCTAAGATTTACAATTTAAATGAGGGCTGCAAGGTTTATCTTTTTTAAATTGTATATCTTAAAGATTTCAGTGTGCACAAATCTCTAAGATGTTTGCAAGGCTTACCTCATTTACCTCACATTTACCTCAAGGTCTGCAAGGTTTACCTTGAGGTCTGCATGGTATACCTTGAGGTCTGCAAGGTATGCCTCATTTAAATTGTAAGTCTTGGAGATGTACCAGGTAAACCTCATTTAAATTGTAAATCTTAGAGATTTCCACACTGAACCCTTTGGTCTACCATACACTAGAATGTATAATGAGGTCAATTGACATCATTTCATTTTATTAATTTATGTTGTGAAAAGTGTATAATTGATAATGATCTAATAATTCCTGACTTTTAGTGTTGGTGACCATTAAGAAAATATATATATAATATGGTTATATTTTTACCAGAATTATAGAAAATCATTTATTTTATAGTACAAAACACAATTCAGTGCATATAAAAATATTATATTTTAGGAAACAACCTATGAAAGATGCCACAATTTTTTTTTAAATCTTAAGGTGACCAAGTCAGAACAATTACCATAAAATAACATCCCACTTAAGGTCACATTGTGACTCGGGACTTTGCCCTCCAGAGGGATTGTCCCACCCAAATTGGGAAGGGTTGGATAGTCTGAGAAAGACTACCTGATTTGTGTGTTATTCAGATGCATCACACTAGTGTACATTACACAATTCAGCAATTTTTTCAAAAGTATTTTGTAATACATTGATGTAAGATGCATACACAATTACTTTTTATAATATAGATATACTTAAACTTAAAGTATAGATCAAAGACAATATATTATTAAAGACTTCTAACCTATCCCAATATATACTCCTATATAATAATTGTGTATATGTTAATTAAATATTATACTCTATGATACAACAATAAGGTTTACTATATATATATATGTATATTTCATCAATCCTTGTAAATATTATTGTCATGCATCTAATATTCATATACTCTATTAATGTTAAATATTTAATTGAACATATGTTTGTATTTATATACATAATTTATTATTTTATGGACTGTTTAACTTTATAGTTGTACCATATTTGATTGAAATTTTAAGTTATCCACAATTAAAGGTGACATGCACTTTTTGAAATAATATAAATATATATTAGGCACTTATTTGGTATTCTGGACCTAACAAAAATATATGGGTATCAAACTGAAACTAACTTAAACATAATCATAAACTATTGATAAATATTCAAAAATATATATGGAATAAAAATTATTATTTTTTCAGTTGTATGTTAGCTATTATAATTATAATAGGTATTATAATATATTATAATTGGTATATTATTTATTGGTATATTTAGCAATAGTTTCGGTTTGATACCAGTATTTATTTATTAGTAAATATTTTTTCATTTAAAAAAAATAATTTTTTTAACTATTATTTATTTAACTTTAAACTTTATTTGTTTAAACTATTTAAACTAATAAATACTATATTGAAGGTATAATGCTGTTAGAGGATTAATAATTTGGTAGGTGCAGAATACCAAATAAGTACCACATATTATGATTATATAATAGTTCTTCAATATTTTAAACATATGCCTGGTTATGCAAAATGTCAGTATATAGAAAGTATGCAAATACAGAAAATTAATAATATTTTATAGGAAAAAGCAGTAACCCCCTCTTTATTATTAAAATTCTACAATGATCTAACTAGGAAACATTGTCTTTAATGACTAATCCCAATTCCTCTCTATTTTATTCTAATTAAATCCTTTTTTTAATCTAATCTAACAAACTCTGATTTTACTAGAGTCTACTTTATGACTATAGACATGTCATTATAGTCATAGACATATAGTCAGAGTATATATTATATTTAGTTTATACTATTACATTGCCATTGGTATTGGGTCTCACAACAAAACATCACCATGAATATGATGTCATAAATGTCACCATGATGAAATAATAAATAAAAATGATCCTGATATTCATCTATCTATGGGGATGAATTATTTTTTTATATAATAGTTATATTGATATGAATAAACAAACATTTATATTAAAAATAATTTACATAGTTATAAATTTGTCATTAAATTATATAAACAAAACATTTGACTTTGTTTAATCATATCAAAATAAGTATTGGAGAGACAAATAATCAAAATAAATGTGTCCCTCTATACAGATGAATAACAGAATCCATCAATGTTGGTTATATTTTAGCTTGGTGATGTTATGTTGTAATGTGTAATCATTACATTGTCATTGATATTATATTTATAAATATAGTACAAACTAACTCCAATCTAAAATGAATTTTAGCCTGCATATACACAAAAGATTGACATAAATATACATATGCACTCTATTGCGAGGACAATTTTTACTGTCATTATAATAAATTTATTGCGATTAAAAGAATTAATTAACAATAAAATTGCACAAATAATAATTACAATGTCAATGAAAATATATGCTTAATTATACCATTGTGGAAATGTTGATTTTAATTCAGACTTTTTAATTATTTTTAATTTACAACGTAGTCTTAATATTTAGAGTTACCTCTTTTGCTTTCATTGTGTGAAACCGTCACTCTCAGCAACTATTATTATTTATAAACTAAAATATCCTTATTTGTCGCCGAAATAAAACTTGAAAGGCCTGCAGAATATAAGGGTGTGCATGTAGTTTATGTTTATTTCAATATGCACATGTTAAAAAATATAAATAGCTTACTATCTAATTAAATTTTGTGTTTAAGAAATACTGAATCTAATTTTAACTCGTTTGCAATATAGCACTTGTAATTTAATGTGCACTTCTAAATAGTATCCCGTATATAATATCACAAATAATTAATTAAAGTATATCATTTAAATAATTAAAAAATAAATAAGTCCAATAGTTAAAACTTCAATTATATATGATAAATTAAGACAAGTAATGGTCACTTGTATGTGGAATACAAAAGAACAAACAAAATTATATTTATATTTCGGATAACTTCCTTAAACACTATAAACTTAATAAAATTAACAAAAGCTTTTAAATGCTTTTATTAATTTTATAGTGTTCAAGGAAGTTATCCTATATATATAATTAAAGTTTTAAATATCGGTTTTATTTATTTTTTATTATATTTACTATGAAACTTCGTAATGCCCACAATAACATACATAACTATTATTTAAATTATTTACTTCTAAATTAAAAAGGTGTAGAAAAACTTTTTAAAAATATTGAGTGGCTTAGGCGCATCGATCGTTATAGAAATATTAAAGTTTGGGCATAAGTACGTAGCCCCGCGACATAGGTATCGATTTATAGAAATTAGAAAATTAAATTGTTCAGTTTATTAGTTAACAATTAAATGAGACCTATCATTAAACTTGAAATTTTAAAATTAAATTATTGATTTTAGTAGTTAACATTCAAAAGTGACGTCGATTAACATTGAATGAACGTATGTATGTATACGGTTAAAACGTATTATCGTACTAACGTACTACAAAACGTATTTTTGATGATTGGGAAAATAATTTTGCGACAGAAACATCACCCAAAAGAACTATTCAAATATTCATCACTACATTTGAAGACACGCAGGCTGTGTTACAGATGCCCCGAAATCTGGTCCCCCTATAGTTATATGCAGTGGTGTTAATATCGACTGAGATGCTTCCGCATTTGTTAGCAACCCGAAAACATTGCAACGTCCTGCATAGGTTGAACTAGGTATATCTCTACGTTCACTTGGTCGCATTATGTCGCAGAGATTGTTTTAAACCCGTATCGTCCACGAGAGTTACAAGCAATTAATGAAGACATAACCCAGATCATCGACTTGAATTTGATGAAAATTTCGTTGATTTTTATCAAATTTATTCGAGCATTTTCGATAAGATAATATGGACGGATGTAGAAATATTTAAGTTGGATGGACATGTCAATAGTTTATTGGGCCGATATACTAATATGCATGAGATTTTGGAACACGAGGTAAATTTGCCTGGCGTCACAGTCTGGGTAGGACTATCAAGCTTTTGACTAATTAGACCATACTTCTTTGAAGGCACAGTTAATGCCACATTTTTAAGCACCATTGGAGATTAAAGTCTGGCCGCGCCAGTGTCATCTCGTCGACCCGACGTCAATGAACTGATGTTTCAGCAAGATGGAGCACCAGCCCAATATAGCTTTATAGTCCAACGATGGCTAGATGACCATTTTCTAAAGCGCTGTATTAGTCGACGTGGTGCTATTGAGTGGCCAGACATGTCACCAGATTTGACGCCACCCTACTTCTTCTTAAAATGGGGAGTTTTAAAAGAAAACGTTTTCAGTCGTAAACCACGTACTATTGCCTCCATTAAAGACATTACCGTAAAATCCGGAGTATAAGCCGCACTTTTAAACTAATATTTGTAAGTCAAAAGTGGGGGGGTGCGGCTTATACGCCGACAATAGATTTTATACTAATTTTTTTTCATTTTGTTGATAAGAGTTCCCCAGCAACCTGATAAGAGTTAACACGTCCTGCTGTTTTTTCCAGCAGCGTATCATTTTTTCGTGTATGCCAAGATGTTTTGCAGCTGCCCTGTT